>JAVFBZ010075312.1:3755-21268 GCA_032466195.1 Katharina tunicata | reverse complement strand
TTAACATAGTTAACATAGTTAACATAATTAACATTAACCAGTTCACGTGGTGTTGCAAAGGAAGCAAAGATGATTGCATTTGTGTTGGAATACAAAGACTCTGCGGTTGTATTACCCTGTATTGGACATTTATTTTATCATTTCAAACTATACACAATAAAACATTAACCCGGCTGCCCTGTGTACAAAAAAATCTATAAGATTTTAAAGGTCAAAAATGTATTTCTTCTCATTTATTGCTGCGTATCTGTTATGTTCTTTAGGATATTCAATAACATGCAAGACGAAAAGCGCATGAATGTTTCCGCTGCTGACATCTATGGTTACTACCTTATGGATAGCTGATATGTTGTAAATGTCATAGGTTGTGCCAACTGTTTGAATACTCTTCATATCTCGACCCAAAAAAGCCTTGGCAATTGTATTTACTAAGTGGGTGCAGTCGTTCGCTTGTATGTATTCCATTACCTTTCAGCCTGTAGCTTACCAACTAACATAACTTACATGTTCAACATGTTCAATGAAAGTGTCTAAGTGGAGATCCGTGTTTCAAGTCCATTTTGTTAAACGGTCGAGTGTTTAAAATAATGTTAGTTCACAGGGCTACAAGGGAACATTTTATCTCTGAATTTAAGTCACGATATGGGCATAGCGATGGAGACAGAAAAAAAAGGTATTAAATCAAAGAAAGTCCAGTTTATAGTGAAGCACTTTAATAACCATCCAAACGTAACTGACACAGTCCATAGAGCTGTTACACAAGGTTTAAAAAATTGTCAAAGTATTCATGCGAATGCTCTTACCAGTGTTCGTGCCCTGGTATCTTAATAGCCGGACCAGCGCTATAACAACTGAGTTTGTATTCAAGTAAAGGCTGCGAATCTTCCTCAACGTTAAGTATTGGCACAGGCATGCTGAAACGGCGTCTTTTTATCTAGATATTTCCCACAAATGTTTTTTTCTTTATTGGGATGCTATTTGGACAGAAATCATACGTGTACCTGTATAGTATTACTGTTTTTCTAGTTGTTACAAGACCACAAATTATAACTTAAATGTTGAATGAAACTAATTCTCATCTTTCCGTTGCATTTTGTGCTTTTATTCCTGTCTGCAGTTGGAAAAATACCCCCAAAGTAAGTTCCTTTTAATGTTCTCATCTTGACAAAGGAAATGGAGCCCCGACCGTGGACAGGACTAAACTAGGCCAATGCTTTTGACACTAAACATTAAAAGATGGGGACATTTATAAACTATAAGTTGTATTGCCGTGTCTAGGTACGGGGACTTAGAAAACCTTCTCATATCAAAGGGAAATATACTAATACAAGGTTTCAAGGTATCAACAGAGGCAACAAGGAGGCTGTCTTTCTTTATTTGAAAAGAAAGAGTATCAATCGAAATTCTCTTCAATCGGCATCATTACTATCATTCACAAAGAGGGGCAACATAATGCAACTGTTCCTTAAGATTCCATGTGAGCTGAATTGAATGTCACGAAAAGAGAAGTATTGTCACTATATAAGATAGGCTTTCAAATGAATGCAGGGGTAAACACTTGGCATTTGATAGGATAAAGTCCGATTGATGTCCGCTAAGCTGAATTATCCTGTCCTTCAATGTCCACTACATTCTTCCAGAAAATTGCATTCCGAGGCGGTTGGGTTAGACAAACAGAGGCTCTCTATTTCAGATATGTCATGGCGCGTCAATACTTCATCAGTGTAAGACGCCAACAATTGTATTCCAAGCTCCAAGCTTATTTTGTCTGGAGAGAACCAGTTTCTTGATCTATACACGTTCTCCAATACAGTGAGCAGATATTAAACAACGACCCGTTTAGTAAACCGGTAATATACATACATATTTTGCTACACCTTTGACACTTGCATCAACACATTTAGATTTAAATCTGTCACCACAGTTGACTCGTTCTTAACAATACTACAGAAATGGGAGCAACATTAGCGAAAATTACATCAGTTACATCAATGTGCCCAATACGTGTCTTAACTGAATGCATACGCGGAAGAGGGATAAAAGCCAGCTCCTAAGCATTACTGTCATAGTTATGGTTGGTCGTTTATCTGCATAACTAACGATATCTTAATTGTGTTCTTATACTTGATCAGTGTCATTCAATGCACGCTTTACGGAGAGCGAGAGCTATATTTTTTTTTTATTAAAATTATCAAAGTGTCCCGATACACTGATAATTCTATCAGATGTGAGACTAACCACATGTGGTATAGTTTGCTTTTTTGGAATATAGTAACGTAACAATCACAGCTAGTAAACAACAGACATGTCAACGTCCGGTCACATTAGCCGCGGTTAAACGGGCATCGAAAAGGTGAACTAAACTGAGCCGGCTTTTGTTAAGCGTTAGCTTGAGGGAACAGCTACACAATGGAAAAACGTCACTCCATTCCAAGAAAACGTCATGTAGATGAACTAAACTGATGCGAATTATTGTTTAACCAAAAAACTTGATGGGTCAAAAAAGGTGGACTATTCTGATCCGGATCAGATCTATTCCACGTTTTTCTGCCGTGTATACGCAAACACAAATCTGATCCCGATCAAAGCCGGCTCTGACCCGCCAATGATATAGACGCAAATAAGAAGTCACTAGTTCGAACATTTTGTGGATTTACTGCTTAGTTAAAGCTCATGTACGAAGCGGTTCGTAGATAGAAACAAAAATGGCACTTAACATCCTGAACATTTCCGGCACGTTATGAAGCTCAATGGATACTATATTTTCGGGAATAATTGAGGAATAAAAAAGATTGAAAGATGAAAAGCAAAATAGAGGTGTCTGTTTTCTTGTTGAAAATAAGACCAGACTGAACCGCGTTTGTAGACGTGGCTGGGCTGACGCCGGTATTTGAAATCTGAACACATACATAGATGGATCTCATCACAAACCATTTGATCAATCACGATATATCGTAGGCATTTCATAGAACACCGTTTAGTCCTGCTAGCTTAACCGTAGGTCTTTGTCCTGGTATTTGCGTGTTTATGTTTTTGTCAAGCATCAGTCAGTGTAAGAAGTGAGGTTTGTCTTTACATATTTTAACATATACTAGTGACGAACAATGTATTTACTAAAACCGTTCATACATATGTAATTCGGTTCAACAACAAGATTTAGCTAGGTCAAATCAGCGACACTGGTGAACACTACCATATTGCGTAGAAATAAATGCCACACATTTCAAGAACACTGTTTCCGGTTTAAACATCTTAATTTCTTTCAATAAAATGATACTCTTCTACGTAACGGGTTTGTTTGTATCCAGTTTTAACGTCAATCTGGAATATTTCGTCAAATTGCGTAACAACTTTTTAATGCAAAGTTGAATTTAAAAAAAAAAATTGTAAACAGGAAACGTAACCATAACACATTCCATGAGACATGTTCTTCTCCTTGAATAATATACAACTTCAGAAATGCTGATTAAATACAGGATTGATAAAGTAATACATTTATCAACTGATGACATATACTTAAGTTGTCTGATTTTTACTCCTGTCCGCAAAGCCTCCAATAGCGATAATTTAGGTTTTAACTTCGCATATCTTTCAACCGTCCATCATGTCATTAACCTCGTACATACTGGAAGAGTTGTCGCCTGAAAGTTGCCTTTAGTGTAAATGAGGTCTACTAAAAGTCTATTAAAAGTTCCTGTGATATGGCTTGTAAATACGGCGAATGTTCAGACTGTCATTGGTAGTGACAGGTTGTTGATGCAGTGTAGGTGGATGTTTGCCATCGAACAGTTCAGGAAGGGCCTGTTGCAGAGGAGATGCAGTTATTATTCGGCTATACGTTCTTTCAGTTCTGTAAAAAAAGTTGTTTTTAATTTGATTGATTATCAAGTAGGAGTGAGCAGAGTGAACAGTTTTGTTGTAAATACATCAACGTGTTCTTTTAATTATTCACTATATGTGTCTTACTTTTTAAAAAAGTGACTTCCATTCTCCTGGGCATTTATTTCATGGTAGCGAAATTAAACAAATACAATGATGATCATCTGCCATCGGTTATATTATACAGACAAGTTTAGTTGTTATTGTCAATCACCCTTTTTTATGAATAAATATTCGTCAAAGATCATGGATGATAAAAATGCGTTGAAGTTTTTATTCTCCGCTTATTATTATAGTTAGTTCTCCAGTTCGGCCAGAAAATCAGACTTCAGGGTTTGATTGTTCAATATGCCGTAGAGGCAAGTTCTTTTTTCTTGGTCAAACTTTAAAGAAACCCCTCCTTGCTCTGATTGCTATGCTAAGTTACGAACTTGCCAGATATTGGTAGGAAACAATATAAATAAAAATAGATCATAAATAGTGTCCTTTCCCTTCTTTTAGCACAGTTCTACATGTACTTATATATTAAATACAAATTATCACTTTATTACGGGGATATTGCATAAATTACTATATTATTTACATTAATGAAAGTTTATCATTCTTCTCTCAGGGTTGGAGTAACAGTTTTAAACACTATCTCATCATTGAGTGTTTTTTCATCTTACAAAAGTATCATGTACATAATAAGTAGTATCCTATAACCTGCATTTAAGCGAATGAGACTATATTTATGTATGTAGATACGTACTGTAACTTGGTAGATGTGTATGTAATTCGGTTTGGTTGAGGCTACCCTAGCTTCTTTGAAAGTATTTTTCAGTCTATATTTTGTTCTATTTTTTATGATTTATTTTATATCAGTTGTATATTTAATTGCTTACAATACAACAGAGAGTAATTAATTGTTGTACTGCTTTCACATTAACTATACCTAACACACTTTAAGGGGATAGAATAACCCCAATTGGTTTTCTGACCTTGCCCGAAAGCATTATCGATATCTAAATGTACTTTACATATACTGCTTGTTTGTTTCCATGGTGTAATTTTTTTAATGACATGGGAACGAAACTTTTTAGGTACATTTGTGTTCTGTTACGTAATACTCAATAATATATTGCAGACTAAGACAGGACCAGAATTCGCAAGTAAAAAAATGTTACACAACTTCTTAAGAAAGAAAACAGAAAAACTGTAGCGTTCTGCCATACGCTTGAACGAAGTCTGGTATCAAATATAATGTTGGATATGGACAGTTCATACCCATAAAGCCATAATACAATGTCTAAGAAGCCTTATAAAGTAAAGACTAAGCTGTTCTTGTATTAGGTCGTTTATACCATTTATTACTAGGTTTAACAAAGCTAACTTCAATAATCTATGTTTTATTGTGGACCTCTTTAGTCATGCTGCTTTGTATTGTTTACAATATGTATGATCACTACATTCGTAGACACATGATACTCGGCTGTCTTATCCCCAAACCCACCATGTGTAAAGAACTAATCAGACCAAGTTACATAATTGTATTGATAACAGTAAATATTAATTTTGTTTCCAATGTAAGACAACTACTCTCTTAAAAACAACAGTTTTTGTTTGCGTTACTTTGTTTTTAGTAAAAGGTACCCGAGGCCCCTGATGGTCTTGTGGATTGTATTTAAAAGGCGATCGAGGGTAGTCATTAAGAGGGTTGTCTGAACCATAGCCCATTTCTTAGAAACTGGGCATCGTTTAACTTATATCCGGCTTAAATACTCGTTTAAATGTGTTCATTCTCCAACCATGCATGAGTGTGTCTTGATGCAAAGAACAGAGAGTGTCTTGTCATCATGTTTATTATATAGTTGGCTCGGTGCGGACATCTGGTGGAATTTTGAAAGGGTCTGAGAGAGCTCTATTCATATTCAACATCGTCTCTATTTCCGGTAATGAATATTTAAATGTGCCGATGTCACGCAAATTCAACTTACATTGTGAATTGTTTACTCCAGAAAGTGTGACCTTTATGGACAAAATTAAGGAATATCAAACATGCTTCATCAGATAAGTCTCAGTGATGATACGATATAAGATTGCTGTCTTGGTCAGATTTGGAATTTTACGCAGTACTTAAAGTTATTCCAATCACATGTCGGCATGCCAGCTCAATGAAGGAAACCATCCTATTAAAGCGACACTGGCAAAACATAAGACACATCAGGACTGTTATGGAGAAAAACTCCACTCCACAACAAATCGGATTCCTGGTGGCCCTTTAGTTCAGAAGGCACCAGAGCAGATATAGCCCCAGTCCAAACACACGCGACAGAGTATAGAAATAACCTCTTTGAGATTTTTAACCCTCTGCCTAAGGGCAGTATTTTCCATATTTTATTCTTGCTGCCATACTTAGCACTGGAGGAACACTATTTTTCCAACAGCAAAATCACTTAAGTGACTACACATTTTATGGTTGTGTTAAGAGTCGTTGTCTGTTGGAATACAGCTCCGTCTTATAAGTAAAACACCCTTGAGCACGGAGTTGAACGCCAATCAAGCAATAAATTTAAACTTGTACTGGACATTTACTTAACGTCTCTTATCTCTTCTATTCTTGTCGAAAGTAACTGTAATTAAATAATATTTGATAGATAGTTTGGTACCCGGAAACACTTTTTTTTCCAAATAAAAGAATCGCCCCTTGTTTCTGGTATATATAGCCTAACAGTGTAAATGTACTATTAAGTAACACTTCATTTCGGAAGTGATGCGATTTACATGTACTTATACCGTAAGTCAAGGTGGATGGTCCCAGTATTAGTTTTTCATTGAAAGATAAACTACAGTAAAAGTTAGAGATATACATTTTTTCCATATCATAAAATGAAAAAAACAAAAAAACAAATAGAATGGAGGAACTGTTTGTTGGTGGGATATTATCGTTCAAAAAGAGTTCTTTGAAGCGACTTCATATATTTGGTTGTGCTAATGTCATCGTGTACTGTTGGGTTACACCGCCTTCATATTAGTGAAATATCATTTAGCGGGGAGTAAACCAACAATGAATAAATCAACCTATCAGGTTGATAATTCTCAAATCACTAGTGAACAATCGAACTCGACACCAATAACACAAGAGGCCGCGTTGAAATCAGATCGTGAATGCCTCTGAATTCTTCAAAATCGTATTTGTGCTAGTTAGTCGCTGTAAAGACATTACTCACGACTGAAACAAGCGTCTTGTAGAGATACACTATATCGCATGTAAGCATTGTTTCGATTTTGCTGCTCAAGTTTGCCGATGTTTAAACGTGTTTTTTTTATATATATAAACAGAATGACGGAATATTTCGTATTAAAGCTGATCTTTGAGACAATAACTTTGCCTCAATAATACCACAGATTTTCATAAGGAAACAACAATGACAAAACAATCTAAGTTTAACCAACAATACATAGAGGTAAAACAATACATAGACGTAAAACAAAAGTAATCTGCATTTTTGTTAATATTGTGCAGAATTTAAAAAGAACATATGCATTTCTGACAAATAATTCCCCTCACGAATTTCCACGAAAGGCTGCAAATTTTTTTTGTGTGACTGATTTATTCGTGTTTAACGCTCTGCGCAAGGGTATTTCAACCCGGAAACATCATCCAAAATTAAAGCTAGGGTACAGTTCTTGATGGTAAGCACTGACACCTGTTCATTAATATGACTTCAGTTTATTCTAAAAGATTTCATCGATCACGAATACGAATAGTTGCATTGTCAGGGGATAATTTCTGAACTGGAAAGTGCGAAGTGATAGCATGTGTGTTAGGGTGAAATAAAATGCCAAAGAGCTCACTGATACAGAAACACAAAAGGTTTTGTGCTCTATGTATTAATCAGAAATGCGTGTGTTGTTTGGTTAATTCCGAAAATATTGTTCTAACACTCATATATATATTCTGTATATAAATGAAGAGAAAGACAATTCTGCTTGCCCCAACCAGTATGTATCATAATTAATATAATGAAAAAAAAAATGCCTGCATCTGGAATCGAACCCTGGGTTCTAACGATTTTCCCATTTTATTCATGTCAAATTTCTTTTAACAAGTTCAATGTGATCAAATCAAAGAGCCGAAGAGTGATTGCATTGCCATGTTTTATTGTGGACCTCTGTAATCATGCTGCTTTGTATTCTTTTTAATATGTATGATCACTACAGCCGTATACAAATGATATTCCCTTGTCTTATACCAAAATACACCAAGTCTAAAGAACTAATCAGACCAAGTTACATAATTGTATTGATAACAGTAAATATGAACTTTTTTCCAATGTAAGTCAACTACCCTCTTAAAGACAACAGTTTATTTTTCGTTACTTTTTTTTTTTAATTAAAGGTTTCAGAGACCCCTGGTGGTCTTATGGGTTTTATTTTAAAAACACGATCGACGATATTCATTAAGAGGGTTGTCTGAACAATATCCCATTTCTCAGAAATACTGGACATCGTTTAACTTATATCCGGCTTACATACTCTGTGTTCGTTCTCCAACCATTTAGGAGGGTGTCTTGGTGCAAACAACGGCAAATATATTGTCATAATGTTTATTTTTATAGTTGGCTCGAGGCGGAAATCTAGTGGAATTTTGAAAGGGTCTGCTGGTCGAGAGAGCTGTATTCATATTCAACAGCGTCTTTATTTCCGGTAATGAATATTAAAAGGTGCCGATGTCACGCGAATTCAACTTACAAATGTCATTGGTTTTCTCCAGAAAGTGTGACCTTTATGGACCAAATCAAGGAATACCAAACACACTTCATCCGATACGTATGAGTGATGACAAGATATAAGATTGCTGTCTTTGTCTGTCTGATTTGGAATTTTACGCAGTACTTAAAGATATGTCACTCAGATGTCGGCATGCCGGCCCAATGAAGGAAACCACCCTATTAAAGCGACACTGGCAAAACATAAGACACATCAGGACTGTTATGGAGAAAAACTACACTCCACAACAAATCGGATTCCTGATGGCCCTTTTATAGTTCAGAAGGCACAAAAGCTGATATCGCCCCAGTCAAAACACACGCGACACAGTATAGAAATAGCCATTTTGAGACTTTTAACACTCTGTCTAAGGGCAGTATTTTCCATATGTTATTCCTGCTGTCATACTTAGCACTGGAGGAACACTATCTTTCCAACAACAAAAACACTTTAGTGACTACACATTTTATGGTTGTGTTAAGAGTCGTTGTCTGCTGGAATACAGCTCCGCCATATAAGTGCACATACATATATTTTGTACATAAATGAAGAAAAAGACAATTCTGCTTGTCCCAACCAGTATGTATCATAATAAATATAATGAGAGAAAGTGCCTGCACCTGGAATCGAACCCTGGGCTCTAACGATTCTCCCATTTTATTCATGTCATCTTTATTTAAACAAGTTCAAAGTAATCAAATCAAAGAACCGAAGAGTGGTTGCAGTTGCTTCATTGAGTATCTAGATGACAATCGCTTAATATTTCCTGGTTGGTTAGTGGTGTTCCTTAACTCTGTTTTAGTAGGTGTCTTGTAAGCATGTGTATTTATTATACTGGCGAAACCCGTTAAAGGGCCATGGTATTGATCTGCTGTTTCTTCGATTCAAAATCGTCTTTACCAAGCAAGATATCAGCAGACAATAAAATCCTTTTTGGAAGCCATTTCCCGCTCCTTCGCCGTACAAGCTTATCATTTTACATCCAAACCAGGGGCAACGATGGACCTGTTCAAATAACACCTCCCTTTTCTGTGACTCAAAAAGGGTTTTTACAACATTTGCCTTGAGTGCTCATTTATTTCTGATGACTCGCTCATTTCAGCATGTGGAATTCAATTAGTCGTATATATTGTAACAATTTCCTTATTAACTGTACATGATATAAAGCCTAAAAAAGAAATGTCAACTGTTTCCATGTGGTAATCCACCTCTTCTACTGTACATTTGGAGCCCAGAAAAATAGGTTGTACAATATTTTTCACATGTTGCTGAGAGTCAACTTCATACATTCGCAGTTACAAACCACTTAACAATCTGGGCAGGATTAGTAAAAAAATACCGTATATACCATGTAATTATATACAGGTACATTTGCGCTACTTTGACAAAACAAATATTGTTTAAAAATGTTTTTTAAAACAGCACTGTTTATTATACGGCTTTATCCTATTTACTGATCGGCTTATATGTATCACGTAGTCCAACTGTTACTCATAATATAGTCTTGGAGTCTGATAAACTTGACGCGACGTGATATTAATTGGACCGGCGCATGATACGGCCGAATCGTCATTGTTCTGTGGTTTCTTGGGTATACTAATTTGCACATCAGAGTTTAACAGAGTTAATCACCCTTGAGTTTAACTCCTAAAAAATGGCGAAACTTTAATCTAAGCAGAGAACTAAAATGCATGTGAATTTGTTAAGCAATAAGTGGCCTATATTCTGAAGAACACTTTATTATTATAAGAATTCGTTGACGGCTGCTCAGCATATAAGATATTCTGCCACAATGGAGAGATGCTGTCATAATCGGAATTCAAAGCACTTGAAAGACTTGGTACATACCGATTAAAATTTAATTTAAAGTAAAATTTAAAATTGATTCTTAAACGGAAAGGAAAGGAAAAAATAAAAAAAACTAGTCAAATTAAAGACCATGTCAAATTGTTATCAAAATTGTTATTACATTTTTGCAAGATTACTTCCACTGAAAGCCACTTTACAACTGTAGGTAAATGTAGGGTGTATTTGTCATGCTATATAAACTGTAGTGATCATGTTAATGACGTAAATATATATTACATTTTGTGGATGGGATATACAACTTTATTCTGCCCATTTTCTGTTTTGCTAGGGTTGAATTTTTATTATTTTCGGCTATTTTATCAGGAAGAAATACATGAATATATACAATACAAACAGTCCACCATACATTTTACCTAAGGTAGTTTAATTTAAGTGTCTTTCACTTACAAATAAGATATAATGGCAAACGACAAATCTTACAAAAATGTAATAGAAGTTTTGTTAACAACTTGGTAGTGTATGTAAGTTGACTATGATTTGTGTTTTGTATACTTCTCTTTTAAAGTAGAAGTATCAATGTTGGCTTGAAATGACATCAATATGTCAATTTGAAAACGCGAATTTGCACAGATCCCATTTAAATATTCTGATATAACTTTGAGTTTTCAGTTATCCGTTTATTTTCAGTTATTCAGTTATTTTCGAGACTTCTAAAGTTTATTTGGGGTAAACTTTTCATTTTAACATAAAATATAAAAACAAAGGAAAATATAAATTATTACAGGATGTTTGGCAAACAGGGAATTTTGTGATATTTAAAAGCAAAATGAAATCTTATTTCGCTCTGATATAAAGTGTGCATACCCGGGATTGTCCACAGTTTGAATCCCACTAATCAATCACAAACATAACAGCAATAAGGTCGAGCGTGTTTTATTATCTTTAAAATAAATGCCTTATTTTTTTTTGTATTCGACTCGTGCCCAACCACCTAACTGGCCAAATGTTGACATACTTACAATCGACACTCCTACACCTTATTATGGGACCAAGTACCGTGTATTGTCACAGGGCGATTATTTTCCTATCCCTGATAGTGGTTATATTCCACGTTTAAGAGATAATTTAGTGGCTCATTGAGCATTAGATCAGGTCAGATGAAACTGTTTGATAGCCAGACATCGGGATGAGACCCTTCCGCTCTACTGACATAACTCTAATCCCATACTATCAAATATCAAGGGGTTATTGATGCAGATTCAATATAGTTTGATATTATCGATTCCTTATGTCCATATGATAGGTAGTCTGCGGCGATAATGCGTATTCCGTGCAACCCAATAAGCTTTTATCTGGGGTGCGTTTGGCCACAAGCCCTGTTCAATATGGAGGTTTCATCTCTGTGGTTTTTTTTTCAAGTAATGCATATGAATAATCATCTGATATCCATGAAAGGTGGACACTAAAATAGTTAGTGCCAACGCGATTATAATCGTTTCGGATGCTTTACCTCCTGTAGGAATTGATTATGAAATTCGTAAATGCCAGACATATTTATTAAGACGGTTCCTATATGGATTTGATTACCTTATATCATTACTTGTTTAGGTTAGTGAAACTTAACAACGATATACACAGGATTATTTTTTTAATGTAAAGTCTTGAAAATGTACAAACAATTTGCTTGCCTCCACCGAGATTCGAACTCAAGTCTTTGGGTAGCAGGAATATATATAATTGCTTTTTTTACATCCTCTGATAAATTAGGAGAAGTTTGCGGAAGTGGCCGCTTTTCACAATCTAATTAAGACCCTATATTAGTCGTTTTCATACAAACATATTCACACACACTCTGGCTGGCTGTCAATAGAGTTACTTCACAGACATCAAGTTAAATGGCCAAGGCCTTAGATACCATGTACAAATCTGTAGCCCGAATCGTTCCTTATGAGGCAACTAAATTGAATTACTTTGAAATGCTCCTTCTAGTGACCATCTGTGTCGGTATTGGTATATTGCGATATACAGTTTATCATCAAATGCATTGTTCGTATGCACAAGGCCGGGATACGTTAACATGGCCATATATTGATTGCCTCATCTGAGCAACGCTAACCGCATGATACCAAGATGTTTGGGAAATTGTAGACAAACATTTGTTCTTTCTCTGAATGAGCACAGACTGGGCACCAGACGGATAAAATTAAGTGTTGACGTGTTTTAAATCTTACCCTTTATCAAGAGCTCTATTTTCTGGACCAATACACTCAGTAGAGGGACAACGTGACAGACAGACATCGGAATGAAGCCCTTCTGGTCTACTGACATGATTCGAATCCCATATTATCAAATGCCAAGGGCCCATTACAATGATGTAGTTTGACATGATAGTTACCCGTTGTCCATATATCCATGTAGTGTTTGCGTTGATATTGCGGATTTATGTGAACCTCAATCAACCGTTATTCAAAGATACATTGGATTTCAAATCTGTTCAATGTCATCTTTGCGTGTCTGCTTTGTTTTTTTATGATGGAATTTTGACTTCAAATAGTCTGCAAATATCTATAAAGCACGAACACTAATCAGGATATTGCCCATGGCCTTCTAGTCTTCCCTCTAGGTTACATGTACCTCCTAAAATATGACTGGATATATGTAATTCCCGAGTTTAATTACTGTATTCCTGCTATATTGAAGACGTATATAAATTTAGCTTACTTGACCAAATGTGTACAAACGGTAGTTATCTTAGCTTCAAGTTCCGATAACATTGCTCAAATGGCGTAATTGACGTATACAAACTAAATAATTACATGGAATTACACACATTAAATAATACAATTGAACGAAAGCCGAAGTACTAGTTGGTAGGTTGTCGTTTTCAACTAGCGTTATCTTAACAATACAATGCAACATTCACAACTTTGATATTCATATTTCTTTATTGCAGCAAAATCTTTCACTTAATACCACTAAGCATACTAAAATAGACTCGTACCTTTCTCCACATTGACCAGATAAGGACACTGATGTAATGACAATACATCTTTGTTATTGCAATTCACAAGTTCAGCTAATGAGATGTTAATGCGTTAGCTGAATAGCATAACTGTGTATACAAGGCTAGTGACCACTGGTCTTCTGTCTCCGTACGTTTTTTAGACATTGACTGTGCACATATTGAGAACCAGAACAGTAGGCTTGTGTTTTCAGCAGTACTCATTGAAAACCACGAATTTCTTGATAAATGCTATTGAAACCAAAGAAGGTCGGAAAGAAAACGTTCTGCTATCAAAACCCCAATAAATCGAATCCCACGAGTCCATATCTAAGAAAGACATTACACGTATTCTGATTAGATCCTCCTATCCCATCTGAACAACCCTCGGTTACAGTACTGTCATAGTAAAGCGTGTTACAAGGAATCAAATCATCCACTTGGCTCAGTTCTCCGAGGACTATAATGAGTCTATCTTTGTCATGGTTTGACAAAGCTTATTTACACGTCGGATGTCTGTGTGATTCCTGTAGTACTGCTTATAAAGACCGATTTTCTTAGTGAAAGCCCCCAGCCATCAGACAACACGAGAAGCTCAGACGGTTAGGATGAACTCTTTCCTCTAACCAGATATAAATCGAACACTTTTGTACGGCACTTGGACAATAATGCGTGTTGTAATGAATCTACTCAACTCCGTGTGGGTGTTCCGAGGACTACAAGTAATTTCACCATCTCCTAGTACAGTTGTATTCTTAGGGAATATTTAGGGTTCTGCTGGCTTCAAATCGTGAATAAGGCAGTCTGTTTGGCAGCTGGGTCTAGTGCCTAAATAACATGTCACTGATACGTTTTGCTGCATTGTGGACTATGCCTTACACTAAGATATCTCTGTGTCTGTTATGATTAAACTAAGGGGCATCATGAAGCCCTTTTGTTGTGGTGTCATCTGTTTGTTGGTCATCTAAATGTATCGTGGTGTCTTCTGTGTTGCCAGCGTCGTTTAGAGTAGTTTCCTTCACCGATTGGCCTGACATGCCGTCATACGAGTCAAATAACGTACGTTGCAAAACTCCAATCAAGCAAAAGACTGTTTTGATTAACGGTGTAAACAAATTCCTTTCATGGAAATTGCGTTTAAAGGATAAATAGGCTTAAGGAAGGAGAAATGCCTTTGGATACACATCTACTTTTCATGTTTTACCGAGCTTGATTTGTGTCATATCAGTATAATAAGGACTCATCTTCACATAAAATGTAGTATTTTCAAATGCGTTTTAATAGAACCAATATTTTGGTGCATATGCTACCTTGTTGGTTGGACAGCTTTCCTTATCATTCTCTATGGTATAATTCTGGTAATGCTGTGTATAGACAATCCTTATTGCAAAGTTGGCAGGATACATAAACTTTAAGTAAAATCAACAGTCGGTTCAGACAAATTTAATCTGGCCTACACTATTGCTGAATTCTCTACATAAAATAAAACCTTTCAAGCATTGCCATACACTTTAATTGGCATCGAATGAACATTATTTTTCCAACATAGCAAAATAATTTACATTTTATAGTTATTATTGTTGGTGCACAATGCCATCATGTAGGTGAAGTACCCTTGAACAAGGTCATAAGTACCAATCAATCAATCAACTATAAACTAAAAACGTTTATTTAATCATTCACTGATTTTACAAAAAACATACACATTTAGTGTAAGTTGTGTAATGTAAATTCATGTTTGTTTACTTTCATTAATTAATATAAGCATACGAATGGAAGTAGTTCCCGGTAGTCAACTTTTAGGAATAAGCAGTGACATTAAAATATAAATAGTGTTTCCATATGCAAATTGCTTAATTTTTCTGGGAAGTCACAACACACGGTTAAGTTATTGGCGGGTAAAAACATTTGTAATGTCAAAGGATATATGTGTAGAAAGGTAACATAGTGTGATTTTGATAGAATATCGGGCTGGAAACGAAATGGTCACAACAAATTTCTCCATGTTTTATTTAATCAGTACACAACTCTGGACATACAAGTTAAGAGACGTAGTATTTAACAACCCATATGCTGTTGAACGAAACATAAGTAAGAAACGATAGATTTGACGTAACGGTGGATTTCTCAGATGTGTTGATAATTGTAACTGAAATTAGATGTGAAAAAGAATCCAGTATCTATGTTTATGGTGCCAGCTATTCACTATATAGAACCAATCGCTTACAAGACACGATCTCAATGTGTGTGTAGTATATTTGTGTACGCTCTGAATGACAAGTATGGTAGACAAGACGATACAGTGTGAATTGGCGCCTTATCTGATAGGTCATTAAACAAATGGGCGATTTCCCGCTCGCCTTAACTAAACTATACTCTCCCTGATCAATCTAAGCAAACGTCTGTTGACTACCAGTCATTCAATGCCACTGGAAATAAAATCTGAACCAAATTGGGCATATTTGCTATAAACCTCTTAGGTGTACTAGTTTCACCAACATTATACCAATATGGTAAACGTTCCATTCTACATTTTATTATTTGTGGGTATACTTTACTTTTTGGTAAAATACAAAACCATAAAGAAGAAATAATAGTCATATTCACCCATCAATCAGACATGTAAGATTTGTTAATTTGAAATTTAAATAGTTTATTATTTCTGAAAAATAAGTTTCAAATACCACGTGTCGTATTCGTCCGTGACATTTGGTCGCATCGAAACGATAAGTGCGGTATGCATCGGTATAGATTTTAAATAGATATCAGTTCTACAATTTTACATTGATTTTCTTTGGTAACCTATTTTATTCAGTGTATGCTAAATTACTTTAACTCGCCTAAACCAATGATACAAAGGAAAACGTGTAGCGGAAATAAGGTAAGATGTGAATGTTTTATCTGATATTGGTTAAGTTAACCATTAACACTACGAGGCAAGAGATGGGCTTGCTCTGCAAGAGATCTGTAACCTCAACCTGACTAATGTTCATGAAAATTAAAGATAGCGATGTCCCATGAATTAACGATTCAAGGTCAACGGTGACACCGCAATCTTAATGGACGTCTCCTAAAACAGCATTTTGCTTCAATGCGTCTAAGCTGAGGTTAGCAGCATTTGAATTGCGCCTAAAGTCACTTTCCATATTAAATTATGTAAGCAAAGTTTATTTTTTGCCTTTTAAGTTGAAGCTCAATCAATTAAGCTGAGTGTTGCTAAATAAACCAATAAATTGTGTTCATATCAAAATTGGTGGGGAAAACCTTTCAACAATTAAAAGGTCCTTCCAAATCCGCAATTTCAACTGCACGTAGTTTTCAACAAATTCCTCAGGTAGTATTTAAATTACTTATTCCCAGGGATGGGAATGGCTTTTCGGATCGCTATTGATATACAGTTCAACATCAGGAAAGCGCATGCGTCTTTAGCATGCACACTGTGTTTAGATTTACGCCATACACACATACATACACACTGAAAATATAAATTCTTATATTTTTTTATGTAGTGATTCCTAATAAGCTTCATGTTCGTGTCTGTGGACATGGGAATAGCAACAAACCTTTGCAAGCTAGTGTAGCATGTCATCTTTATATACTCAAACAATCAATAGCCGCTTTAGAGAGAAAACTATTTATTCTGCTAAGGAGGTGCGTGGAAACCTTTTGTAGCTTCTTTATTCTATCATAGAATGAAAGTTGGTGATCATCTGATGTCACCAGATGAAAAGACAACTTTCCTGAAAAAAATTCTGTTTATATCTTCAACATATCTTCAACATTTAACATCTAGGCCGAAACGGTGAGCCGGAAATTTAAATGTATGTGTCTTGGGCAGCATTACCTGGTTGACGCATTATTGATGTGTACAACAAAAACACTAGATGCATCAGGGAAATGAGATTACAAGTGTCGATTCGATAGAAAATTTAACGAAAGGTTCCAATTTTCTGATTTGCATACACATTTCAGATCAGGGTTTACGCGGTACATATGAGATCATGGTGTCTAGTACTTTAACATGGCAAGTCAACAGGTGCGGTAAACAGGCTCGTCTCCGCCTTGGAATGTT
>JAVFBZ010075201.1:0-26572 GCA_032466195.1 Katharina tunicata | reverse complement strand
ATGTTTATACTTTTATATATTTATGCAAATCTTACTAAAATTTTAATATCATTCTCATCTTAGCTTTATTAGGCAAATTAGATTACTTAAACAAAAATAATATCATAAATTTCATCAAAAAAAGTTTATCAAAACTGATCTCCTGTATAAACTAGACAAACAAAACAATATTAAATCTTCATGATTCGGCCAATAGATGAAGGAATATACGACTTTGAATCCACTTATAAGTAAATCCACAGGGAATCTCGTCCTGAACATGAATAGTATATCAAGAAACAATTATCATTCTATTATGCTTCAATAGGATCTAGTTATATTTATGAAAGAATGAAGGAATATGAAAAAATAAAGATGGAAAAATCAAAAACAGAGCACAAAAACAAATGAAAGAACAAGAAAATGATTAAAATGGGAAGGAATACAAAAGCATATGTTTTGCCCCGATATCTTGTGAAGTGCTTGTGTTGATAGTGGATTCAATGATTGACATCATTATGTACTGTCACATAGTGGAGGTAGTTTACTTAGCTAAGTATGAATTCAAAGAACTCTCACATCCTGTGCTCAAGGGTCGCAACAATTTAATCAATTCTTTGACCCACTTTTACCAGGAAATCCGGTTTAAAAGATTTACAACTATCGATAAGAAAGGCAGAACATGCATGTAAATATCAAGTTGCCAAATTATTATTACATTTTCCTGAATATCTGTCATTTTTACGTTCATTTTTATTCAGCTGTTTGCTAATGTCGATAATTTAAGCAGAAGAAAACACGAAAGTAAAATCTATTTTGATATTGTTTTAATTATTTTTTTATTTTATATGTTCTGTTGGATGCTGATTTTGGGTGTATCGATTCGAAACAATGACATCAAAACTTTCCTGCTATTTTTAAATATTTACTGTCCCATGCTGTCTTACATATTGCCAGTGCCCTTCAGGGTGGTTTCGTGCACCCTCTGGGCAATTATGCCGTTCAATGAGGGCAATTATGCCGTTCAATTAGGGCAATTATGTCGTTCAATGAGGGCAATTATGCCGTCCAATGAGGGCAATAACCTTGAGTACGGCTGAAAACCCACTTTCAAAAAACACAAAGGTTGATATTCACAATAACTTTAACCCTTGTACCAACCATTGGACTGACTTGATGTGACTGGCGTAAGTGAATTAACCCCTAAATACCAGGTGAAGGGACTACCAAACAAACACTCCGTCTCTGTATATGTGATCTGCAGTTAAAATTCACCCAATCTGGTAATTGTCGCCACTTTAGCTATTAAGCTACCATCAGGTGTGTCGAGAGATTTTTCCCGGAAATTATGCAATGTTAGTAACAACTGATTTATTGCAAGTTTGTCATTTCTGTGAATTGTAAAATTGGCCCACAGGCTTTCAGAATAATAACTAATTCATAGTTATTATGGCCTTCTGTTCTTTAAACATGTCCAGTCAGGAGACAAAATTCACATATACCTGTACATTTATGTTAAAACCTTTCTTTTGTGTAAAATATCAAAAATTTTAAATTGTGTTAAATAATCCTGACAAAAGACAGCATATCATCTGGAAACATACTAAATGCATGGATAATGTTTTTTGTGTTTTTTTTTTTTTGTGTTTTTTTTTTTTCAATTTAAGCTCAAGAATAATGAGTGAAATAATCTGAAGAAGGGTATAAAATCCTTAGCAAACAAAGAAACTTGAGGAAAACTTTATTTTCTATTGTCTAGAAAAACAAACGGTGCAAAACTAATTTTTATTTTTTGGGGTTTGATTAATATTACTTTTTTTTGACAGATATTGGGTACATGTTAATGATTTGATAAAGCGTTTAAATCGACTAAAGTTATTAAGTACTATTAAACAGCCTTCAATCATCTGTCGTCCTTTAGACCGGATATTCTCACTTTTAAACCCCTTTCAAAGTCTGTGTGTTTGTAAAGATGTGGATTTAATGAGCTCACGGTGTCGACCCCTCCCTTCTGCTTGAGGTTCTGTTCCGTTCATTTGTTAGCAAATTGGAATAAAACAGAGCTTTTAGCTCCTTGCCTTTTCAATAATGGTCTGCATCCAAATAGAGGCTTTTATTCCACATACATATTGGTGCAAGTGGCCTTTCTCGTATATTCACTCGGACTGAAGTTGGCATTTAAGCTGGACATTCTTGTAGCCAGGTACTCTATGGCTTTTTGTGAATTCAAGGAAAGTCACAAATTTGAAACCGCACAGATTTCTTCCTTAGCAAGAGATTTGTGTTATTGCCCGGTTATTAGGTTATTATCCCCCTCCCGTTTCTGTGAGGCTTGAGGACTGATCCAGGTTCAAAGCATGTCAATACGGATCAATTATACCCCAGTGCAGTGTGCCTTTATCTACCATGTAAACACTGGTCCTATAACTCAACACCGGAAACGTCTTGACCCCGCCTGAATTAAGGTCATTCCCAGAACTTACTTTTTTATGAATGAACCAAGCAAGCAGGTGATATTCTCCATATTGGGATAGAACTTGGCATAAAGTAGGTCAAGCAGAGTGTAGTGTCTGGATTATCCATTCAAGAAAACAGAACTTCACTTTTATGACTCAGTTCTGCGTAAAAACCATTTAGAGAAGTTAGTTTCGTTTTTTAACTTCTCCCATGTGATTAAAATTTATGCCACTTTTTTTTTCATTTTTGATGTTTTAGAGACATTTATGAAGCAAAACAACTTCTTAGTTTATAGAGTTGAAACATTTGATGACACTCCGTCATATGAGTGAAATAACCTTAAGTGCATTGTAAAACACCAATCAAACTAGAAATCATTTTCTACACAGGTATTTACATTATTTCCATTACAAAAACATGCGACTGAGATGGATTTCAAACTTCTGGGTATATTGGTAAGTGACGTTTCGGCCTAGTTGCTAAGACCGTTTTAAAGGTCTTAGCATCTGGGCCGAAACATTCGCTTACCAATATATCCAGAAGTTGAAAATCCATCTCGGTCGTCATGTTTTTGTAATGTACCCAGCTTCTAATTGCCGCTCAAACAAGAGTATTTTCATTGTTTGGGCTTAGGTATATAAAGGAAGTTTTCCGGTGGCTGCAGAGTTTCCTGGGTGGTTTTTAGGAGGTTTCTTCCCGGTTTTCCACCATACACCGGCAACGTAAATTATTAAGATTAGTAAGATTCGTACTCTTGAGTATGACTTTAAACACCAATCAATCAAACAAACAATCATTGATTGGGTTAACCCTCTCCAAGATTGAACTGACTCTGGTTCAGAAAAAAAGTATTTACAGTTGAAGAGCTGTCAAGCACTTGTGGCTTTTTTATACAGCCAACAAAGTTAGCTGTCTGCTCTAGTGTCTTCATGATTTATTAGTTCAAGACTTATTTATGAACCACAGACTGATTTAAGGTATTTCTTATGCCTTTTTTTCCCCAGACATTGTATGTAGAAATAATTGATTCCGTAGATACTTATTGGCAAGTCTATTGCATTTATGCATATTTCAAAACTTCAAAATACTTGTCTGTGCTTTTATTTATTAAAATCCTACCCAAAACACTATATTGTCCTAAGTATTTCACCAGTGACACAAAAGGGTTGTGCCACCAAATCTATACTATCAGTATCATACATAGTGTTAGCCAGAAATCAAAAACAGGGTGTCTCAAATCACTTGTTTAAAAGACACAGGCCATTACAGGGTGTCTCATTTGACATTTTCACTATCTTTCCCATGTTTAATTTACCTGAAACAGGGTGTCTCATATGGCTTCCAGACGGGTGTCTCAAAGACAGTGAGACACCCCTCTGGCTAACACTATGGTTACTATCATGATAGTTATATAAAAGGCAATAGAAATAGTGAACTTTTTTTTGGTCTTTTAGTTCTGTTACATACTTTGCTACCCCTCCAGGTGGGTCATCGTGTTTCCTCTGGGTTTCTAGTTCTGTCATTTATACTTTTGCTAATATAATATATAATTAAAATCCTAGTACAATGATGTAAATCAAGTAATGCACCAAACAAAGATGGGGTTTTTTTTATATTTTTTTGTTTTTTGGTATCGATGTCTGTCTAAGGGCAGTATGTATCAGGCTTTCATTCATGCGGTCCTTACGGGTCAGACTTAGCACTGGAGGAACTTTATTTTACCAACAACTGAAGTACTTGAACAGACTCCACATTATTTGATTGTGTTACTGTCATTGGTTATTGTTGGAACACACTGCCGTCAAATGAGCCTTGGGCACTGCATACAACACCAACCAATCAGTCAATCAATCAATCAATCAATCAATCAGTTGTTTTGGTACTTTGCATTCCATGCTTATGGATAAAATGTCCATGTATATACTTTCTGTTTTAAGTTTTACTATGACTTATATTAGTAGTACTTATGTAGTACTCCTACTAGTTAGTTGTATGTACATACAAAGTAAACTTCAACAGTTAAAAACGTGGCATGCGCAAAAGGCAAAAGACAGCATGGACTTAGGACTGTGGCCCTTATCAAGCTGCCCATTGAGAAACCCAGCCCCATTCATAAAATCTGGGTTGGCCTACATGTAGCTGTAGGTCTTCCACGGCACCCTTGAGGGTAAAGTTTGTTTAGCTTATATTGGGTGATCTGCTTGTGTGTCAGTCATTCTGTGGTTTGCTGTGGAGTAAGTGAGTGAGCATTAGGCAGCTGAGAGAACAGTTGAACTAGTTATGGCGGGAAATAGTCTGCAGTTGTCCCCAACGACTACAGCAATGGCAGTCATTTTACCTCCATCACCAGAGACATCTAATTCTCCAAATTCTACAAGTCCCTCCAGGACTAGTCCAGCAAATCTCAATATGACAACAATAGGTTTGTAAAATATCTAACCGTACATGCATTTGTTTTATTTATAATTTGTTTTGTTTAAATTGTATACAAAAGAAATGTCCTCTCAGTCAAATGAGTTATCTTTTTTTGTTCAAATTTTTTTTTTGTTCAAAATTGAGTCAGCCCTCAGGCTAAGTGCAGCATGTTTTGACCTTGCATCCATACTGCTATACTTTAATAGCATTGAAGGAATATAATCAACGGAGCTAATGCTGAAATCATTTCACATTATCTGATTTAGTTGGGGAACGCCTTCTATTGGGGAAAAAAGCCATGATATTAGCGTTTCATACACCTTAGACATTTTACTTACTATTTTTAACTAAGTTTTAGTTGAAAACTTTTTGAAAAATTTACATTATTACCGGGTAGAAGAGTTTTTGCAATATAATTATCCATTTTAATTTGAATAGTTCTGGAGTTATATAAAGATGTTTATTTCTTTCATTTAATAATAGATTTAAGAGTATATTCTTGTGATCAATATTTGTTGTCAGTATTGCAATTTAATACATGGATCTCTGCCTCAAAATAAAAGATTTTTCTTAAAGTTTAGACCTGTACTCAATAAACGAATAAAATACTGACCTGTGCTACTTTCTAAATGGAGTTATATAAAGATACTAATTTCTTTCATTTAATAATAGATTTAAGAGTATATTTTGCGATCAATATTTGTTTTCAGTATTGCAATTTAATACATGGATCTCTGCCTCAAAATAAAAGATTTTCTTAAAGTTTAGACCTGTACTCAATAAACGAATAAAATACTTACCTGTGCTACTTTCTAAATGGAGTTATATAAAGATGCTAATTTCTTTCATTTAATAATAGATTTAAGAGTATATTCTTGCGATCAGTATTTGTGGAAATACATGAAAATACCTTAAATCCATCTGGCTCATAAATAAGTCATGAACTAATATTACTATTAATGATGAACAACTGTATCAACTTGGGACATTTACAGGAAAGCTTTTTTTCTTAAAGTTGAAGAGTGCTTTACTCAATAAACGAATAAAATACTTATCTGAGGCACTTTCTAAATGACAAGTATATTCAATTAAGTATATATATTTAAGTGAGTGTAAAAAATTTTTGTATATATAGATAAATATATGCATTTGTTCTTTAAACTAGGCGTGTGGCATTGTATTGTGCCGCATTGGGCCGAAGAGTCCTGCACTGCAACCGGTATATAGTCCCCTTGTTGGCCTTAAGTTACTTGTATTTAATGAAAGCTTTGCGGTGTCTCCAGATGCTGTGTAAAAATGTTTCCAAGGTTTCTTCTTGGTTTTCCACCGTACCCCTGCAATGCAAAGTTATCAAGCCAGAACTGACAATCTTGTACATATTGCAATGAATACCTTGTTTTGTGTGTCTGTTTTTTTGTATGATTTTTGCAACATATTTTTGGATTTTAATCAATTGTGCCTTAGTTGGGCAGGTGGTTGGGTGGGCGCCTCCTATGCCCTGGTGCTCTCTGAGCTAAGGGGCACAGGATGCTGATTTGTTGTGGTGTCCTGTTTTATTCATGTTATGTAAATGTTTTGTTTTGTCTTGTTTTGCATGTTGCCAGCATCATTTAAGGTGGTTTTCTTCACAGATTGGGCTGGCACGCCGTCATATAAGTGAAATAACTTTGAGTACGCCGTAAAACTTGATTGGGGAGAAAAAATCCTTTAAAAAAAAAGAGGGTAAAACCCCATCAAACAATCAATCAATTACATATTCTTAAACTATCCATTACTTGAAGTTAATGGCCTGCCATTCATTGTATTATTTTCAAACCAGTTTAGTTGAATCAGAAGCTGATCTTTAAATCTGGGTCTCCCAGTGAGGTTTAAACCAAGTTTCAGGTTCTGTTGATTTTTCTAATAAAAATAAATCTTGGTAATACCGGCACTTCAAATTGTTTGCTTGTATTTATAAATGAGAAACAAAAAAAACTTCCTCGAGAAAACAACTTATCTTCAGCTATTGCTTTGGCCCTGCTGAATGCCAAATTTCAAATGGTGGGCATTTTATGTCAAATCAGTCCATTCATTATGAGGGAGCAGGTGGTTTAGAGGCACCCTTCTGCACCCTGGTGCATAGCGTTAGCCAGAAATCAAAAACAGGGTGTCTCAAATCACTATTTTCAGAGAAACAGGGTGTCTCATTTGACATTTTTCCTATCTTTCCCTATTAAATCTGACTGAATTAGGGTGTCTCAAATGGATTTCAGGGTGACTCAAAGACACCGAGACACCCCTCTGGCTAACACTTTGCCCTGGTGCTCTCCGGGCTAATTTGTTGTGATGTCTTGTTTTCAGTCTTGTCCTTGTCCCTTGGCGTCGATGTCCATTGCTGTCATTGTCAGCTGCCTGTAGTTTAGGGTGGTTCACCGATTGGGCAGGCAGCCATCGTATGAGTTAAATTACCTGTTGTAAGACGTAAAACCTCAATCAATTAATTCATTCATTCGTCGTGAGAAAAAGAACCAATGTAAAGGTATCTTTGTTTATTTTGTGGTTTTATTTTTGTTTACTTTCAGTGAATATGAACGGGATGAGTGACGGGACTTGCAAGCCGATTCCGACGTCCACGTCTATGCGAAATGACGGGACTTTCAAACCAATCCCTGCTTCATCATCCATTCGTCCCCACAGATGTGACGTTTGTCACCGGTCGTTCAGAGAAGTAGCCACGCTGCGTAAACATGAGCAGCTCCACAGAGCGGACAGGCCGTACATCTGCACCACATGTGGCAAATCTTTCCTCTGGTCATCAAATTTGAAAGTCCACGAGAGGGTGCATACAGGTGAGCGACCATACAAATGTAAAATATGCCATCGCAGCTTTACACAATCAAATGATTTACGGAGACATGAACGCAACGTCCACATGCGATCTTTGACTAAGATGTGCAAACAACCAGCCGGACGGCAACAGAGCACCGGTCAGATGAACTTGGCCTATCAGCATGCTTTGATGACAATGCAGCAGCAGGCGATTTTACGCACAATGGCTTTTGACCCTCGTATGGCGTATATCTCTCCCACGTCACTACCTCAGACCCCGGGAAACATGGACACTAGCCCCACAACCACAGTAGCAGATATTTCTCCTCCAGTACCGAAGAGTTCCAGTACCCCAGACATCTTGAAAACAGAGCAGATTACTCCACCCACGACGCCTGCTTACAGAGCCTATGGTGACAGCAGAACAGAGGGAGTGTCCTCGATGCCAAGCCCAATGACCTCTGTAATCCAGACAGCGATCTCACGACCCTTGACTTCCAGGTCACAGGCCAATAGTCTTCCAGCTATTGCCACCATGTTAACAGCATCCCCAATGAACAGCTCAGGGCAGCACAGTTTAACACCCACCTCACCACCTCTCCTTTCTCCTCAGACGTTTCTACCTCCGGCTCATAGGAGCTCCGATCGATCGCCTTATGACGATTATGGCTCAGCTGAAAATGGAGTGGATCTCCGGGTTCACAAAACAGTTTCTATGGAAACTATAACTCCAGACCGCACTAGTGGGGTTGAATCTGAGAGTGAAAAGTCCGAAGAATCTGGCAAAGGAGATAACTCCTCTCATTCATCTACACCAACTGACAGTCGCCGACAATCAACCCCCAGCGACACAGAAGGTGATGAAAAACGTGCTGTGACAACAACAACAGCTTCTCCATCTAGAGATTACGGGTTTTACCACTGCGGCCATTGTGACGTGTTCTTCAGGGATTACACCATGTTTCACCTCCACCAGTCGCTTCATTCTCCTGACGCAGCCAATCCGTTCTACTGCCCGTCTTGCGAGAAACATTGCCAGGATAAGATAGAGTTCACATTCCACCTAGTGTGGCATGTACGTTACCCACACACCATACCTAATTACCAGCCCTTCCAGAACTCTTACCTCGTGTGTCAAAGTTGATCGGCCCACTTCGGACACCAAAAATAAAATCGAAAAAGACATTTGCACAACTTTGAACAATTAGTGCCATTATTAGTGCTTTTGTAGAGACTGATGCTTGAAAATGTTGTCAATGCTGCATTTGCTGAAATATTTCTGTAAAGTAAGAAACAATTAATATTGTCAATATCGGTGTCACTCTTGACTATTAAAGTTAACTGACTGGGTACTGCTTACAAAAACTGTTAATCTTCGCCATTGAACACTTTCAAATCTTTACCAGGTTTGATCAACTGCCAAATAATTGTATATAAATATTGTCCAACGCAAGTGTCACCGGTGACGTAGAGAGCATTTATTCAAATTCATAGCAATTTCTTCCTTAAGAGAAACATCGTTTGTGCCATTTTTTTTTGCGATGGTTTATCACTGTCTGGTGAAACATGTGTCTTGTAATTGACAAACACCTAAAGCCATTTTCAAAAACCTTTAAAATTAACATATCTTTGAACTGTTGAATTTACCATCTGCTTGTCAATCTGGCTGATGAACAGGATTGTTGTTAGTGTTTGGAAAAAAGTCTGCCAAGAAAATTCTGCAAAACTGCTGCTGAGCTAAATACTGCTGATGACATGTTTATTAACTGTAAAATATATTATTTCTGTTGACTTTATTATTCTCCGATGTAGGTACAGGCATATCTATCGAAATTCCTTGTTAGAAATAGATTTGTAGAAAAATGGACTGTCTTGGTTATTTTACCTCAGTCTTGTACTCGTAATTGAATACAAATAACAATGAACAAGTTTCACACAACAGTGCTAACCAAACTATTTGTCTTTGGGGTAGAATTTTACCGTGTATGATGCTGTGTAAGGTGCTATTGGGATTTAAAGAGATAAAATGAACCCTCGATTCTGATTGGTCACAGATTGTAAAGAGATAAAATAAACCCTCGATTCTGATTGGTCACAGATTGTCATTAATTTGAGGATGGTGACAAAGTAACCCTCAACTTGTCCATTTTGGACTTTTCTCCCACTAAATAAGTGCAGATATAAAGTAAAATCTAAATATAAAATCAGCCTCAATGCTTGGTTTAAAAGTAGATAAATATGTAACATGTTTTTTTCCTAATATGATATCAAGCTATTAATTCATAGTGCTAATACATGTAGTTTGTGCTGTTTTCGGATTAGCCTTGCAATTGTTGTTGCCGCCATTAATTGTTGGCATGGAAACCATTATGTAAATACTTATGCAATACATGCTCAGTAGTAATTTGTTAGAAAATTGTTGTTTTTCTTAATATGTCAAACATTTTTTTAGTTAAAATTGTACTGCCACAATGACTGCATTTGTGTCTCTGAAGACAAATTTTGCTTTTATATGTTTTGACCTAAAACAGGGTTCTTCTTTCTTATTTCTTAGAATCTTAGTTTCTGAGTAGTTTTATAGGGTTTTTATATAGAATTTTGTGAAAATTATCCAATTGTTAGTGCTTATACATTTTATATATAATCATTTAATGTAAATAATAATAACATTGCCATATATAATCTATCCCGGTTTTCTCTGTTTTTACATTTTCAAATTTTGAATAACCGTTATATTTTGTAAATAATCCTTTTATTGAAGTTTACAGTGATGTTTGATATTGTAAACTTGTTTTTTTGTTATATGAGGTACTCAAATGTTCCAAATGTTGTTGTCATGTTGTTCATTCTTCTCAATTTAGAGGTTATCACTTTTTCATTGGATCGTTTTGAAACTTCTCCTCTGTCAAAATGTTTGTTCTGTCAGTAATTTTGAAACAATACTACAGATGATTACAATTTTTCAGTTTCACATGAATCATTTCAAAATCAATCATTACAATGTCAGTGTCATGAATGTTTTTATCAGACTTTGTAATAAGATTATTGAAACTCATTGCATTTAGAAACTTTCTAGAATGTTGGTAGATTTAAAAGATATAATCTAACAATTACCTTTACTCATTTCAAAAATGTTGCGCATTTATCCTACTTAACAAATGTTATTCTCAACGTTAAAATCTTCGCATTTAACTTTTGAAGGTCACAAAATGATTTAAGGTCATTTATAGCTTTGTCGAACTTTGCCATAAATATTTTTTTGTTTTTTTGTTGTTTTTTTTCAGAACTTCTGCAAAAAAATAGCAGCAGAAAAATAGTTGTAAACTGAATTTTCAACATCAGAAATCCTGATTTTACAAAACCTAGTTGTGGGTTATGACGAACAAGTAGTGAAATGTAGTGAAAATGATGTTGAAAAAATTGTAAACGACAAATATAAGAAAAATATAAATGAATTCAGCTGCTAAGGATTTTAAATTCAATTCCAACTTTGTTCTCAAGCATATGATGAGAATTAAAATGTGTATATTGTAACAAAAAAGATATGTTGATTTTGCATAATGAATTGGCGAAACTTTGTAATTGTTGGGGTGTATTCCATCTCGGTGAAGTTTAACTGCTCATGGGTGAGTAGAAAGTTGTATTTTTTTCCCTCAAAATCTCGGTGAATTGCTGAGAGCGAAAAACTTATAATTTTTGTACATTTCTTATGAACGTATGCACCTTTTTTTTTCTTTCTTGAAATGGATTGACAAAATTGATTTATAAATAGATTTACAAACTTTTTCCCATTTACCGTTGGTAAGCCATTTCTGATTTAGTTTGAATTTTATTTCATTCAATAGGAAACTAATATTGATTTTATGAGAACAGTTTGATTATCCATTCGCTTCATTTGTTAATACATATTATATTGACAATGATTTTACATGACATTCAAGTTACACAGTTGAATTCCCTTTTGCAATTTAAAAAAAAATAAATGTCACCAAAAACTACTTACATTGCATTTCAGTTATCCAGTCACCCACAGTTCACATTCTTTTCAGTTATCCAGTCACCCACAGTTCAATTATATAATTAATAACCGTTCATTCAAGTTTTATCATCTGCATTGTGTGAAAAACTAAGTCAAAATATTTGCATTTAACATTGCATTGGTTTTTAGGTGAAGGTCATTAAGAATGTCCTTGACCTTGACCTTTGAGTTTAGGTCAATTTCAGTCCTCTTTGAATCTCTTCATCTTTTTAAGGTGACTCCTCAGTTAGTCAACTTTTTGGTCATAAATAGTGACTTTGAGTTATTCTTATGACGCTTAGTGAAGTATTATCTTGATATATAATTCCAAAGAACAGCTTTAAAACATAGAAATGGAAGATTCTTTAGAAGGTAAAAAACAAACAAATATACCCCTTTAAAATTTGTATAGTCTACCTCTAGTCCAAATCACAAAATAAAATCATTGCCATGCCGTCCGAAATGTAAGAATTTTCACACTTAATTGTACTTTATACAATTATTTCAGACTGACTCAAAACTGTGTTTTGATTTAAAAGTATCTTGGCCATTGAAGATGGGTTATTCTTTTGCTTGAAAAAATAAACGTACATAATTTCTAAAACTTTTCACTTCATTAGCCTTCCCTTTTCTTTGGTTATTTTTCCGTTCCATGCTCATGGATATGACATAGTTTTTATGTGAAAAATAAAATCAACTTAAACAGAGAAAATATTGTTGTACTTAGTGAACAATTTAAATAAAATTGTAATTGAAATAAAGTTTTCACCCGAAGAAGAAAAGTGTTTAATGTGTTAAAAAAAAAAAAAAAATCAACATCAATTTATTGTAACAAAATATATCACTGCTTTTAATATATGCCCAAGGACTACATGGAAGTCGACGCAACCTTAAAATTTGTTTTTCAAAAATTTGCACAGTCTCATGTTTTTCTTTGAGTGTGTATTTTATAAAATGCTAAATAATCGGTTTTGTTTGGCTCACAATAGACAAGGAAATAAATCAGTTTAAAACAGGAAGTTTAAGCACCTTCAAAGAAATTGATATCAAAGAGTAGTTCATATTATTTCAAAAGACTTCTGGTGATCGTACCTTGCTCAAGACCTTTGACAAATTTAATAGGAAGTGTTCTGTGGAGAATTTCCAATATTCCCAACAGTAGGGTTAGTAGGATAAATTACTTTATTTAAAATTTAAAAAAGATAAAGAAGTTTTTGATTTATACTGACAAGAGAAGGAATTTTTCAATTTCCAAAGATAATGCCCAGGACAAACAATATATATATATTTTTTTCTTTGCTTTATAAAATTTTTGTTTAAGATATATATTCCCATAGAAAAGTAATCTTTTTCAATTTCATGAGGTATATCAAAATAAAACAGTTGCTATTTATCTCTATCGTTCGTTTATAGAAAAACTTCCATTTTTGTCGCCAAAAATACTGAGTCAGTCCGGTTTAGGATTTGCATGTTACCACACACATTGGGTTTTTCGATTTTCACCACTTCATTTGCAAATTCCAGTTTACATTTCGTTATTTTGAGATGTCCCCTTATGTCAAGTTATTTTGAGATCCAACCCTATTCGGGTCATAGTCCAAGTTTCTAAAGAACAGGAAGCTACTATTGTTTGAGTGTTTGATTATGGATGTTCACTGCAGCAGGTGCAAATGTATTGGTTACTGTAAAAGTCCCTCTATGAGCTGTCTGCTTGTGTATGTTTAGCTGTGGAGTTCCTGTGTCAGCCTTTCAGAAGGCTGTCCTATTGTGAACGGTTAACTGTTGACATCCGTCCCTTTTTGCATTGGCATTCTGTTAAGGCGTCCACCAGTATTTCGCAACAATGATCATACTGTTCAGAAGTTTACTTGAAATCTTTTGTACTAAGTGTCACACTGCAAGCTCAGCTTTTTGTTCAAGTTTGTAGAGCCTTAGATCTTTAGAAATTTTTAAAAATAATTATAATTTGACAATTTTCGCTTTGCAGAAATTTTCTATGAAAAGTTCTCAGTAAAGTATACCTTATCTAAGCTACCTTTCAAATTCTGTCTCTCCATTTGGTATTTTAAAAACGTGTTGTTAAATTCTCAAAATAAAACTGGAGTTTTAATAGACTAACATAAAACTTACCGTTGTTAGATATTTTTTCAACGACACAAAATTTATCAATTATTACTTAATAATACACATATGAAGTTGGCATTTATCATTTATTAAATCTCTGATCAGCTTATTTGTTAAATTGTTAATAATTTTCTGACTAAAAACCCAATTAAAAAAAAGCTAGGAAATGGCAAATAATTTTTTGCTTTTTTTTATCCCAAATGTAGTCCTATTGAACCGTGCTGTGACATAATTAAGTCTCCATATAATTTAGTAAATTTCTGACCAACAAAGTGAAAAGAAAAAGTTTTAAAACTTTAAATTTATAAACCTATTTAGTTTTCTGATTTAAAAATTGGTCTGATTTTGTTTTCTTACATTTATCCTTAGCAACAAAATAGATCTTAATGATTTACATAATTGGATACGGTAATTAAAATTCCAACAATTGAATTTATCTGTGACAATTATTTTTCACCGAGAGGCTTAGCTAAGTATCTTTTCATCAGAGCATCTTACTAGGTATGAAGGAGGTTGGAAAATGTGACTTGCCATAAATGTATTTTGGGTGACACCTGCCTAAGTAGGACAGGCAGGTGATTTTTACAGGTAGCAGGTGTGGTTAGAGTAAACAACCTGACTTTTACCTGTCAAGGTGACCTGATCATTAGTGACAGCCATTTAATGCATAGTTTACTTAAAGAAGCTCATGAGATTTGGCGCCAAAAATAAGTTAGACTCAGGTTAGGTAGGCCTAGTCTGATAACCTGTTATCTGCTGTTGCCTGGGTATTTCAGTTTATCATTTTATATAATTATCTAAAGTATTTACAATTTAAAAAAGGGGAAAAAATATGTTACATAAGTTTCATTGAATAATTTTATTTTGTTGTTGGTAAATAATGGCCCGTTGTAAACCACATGCATAAAACTTACAAACATACATACTTAGTTTCCGAAAGAATTAACTTTCTGCTAATTTACGCTTCTTCCAACAGTTACTTTTTTGTTTTGTCGACCATCATTCAAATAAAAGTGGAAAGATAATTGAGCTTATCTGATTTTGTTTCTGCCAAAAAAATGTCTTGATAATAAGTTGAAATATTAAGTCTCTAATAGTTTTCTTTTGGATCTGTAGTTACTCAGACTCCGCCTCTCCGCATCCCCACCCCACCCCCTTTCCCTTCCCAACCCCACCCGTCTCCACTCCCAGTCATTCAGGCACCACTCAAAGTCTTTACTCTAAGATAAGATTTTTTTTTTGTGAAGAAAATGACAACTTATACTTTTTAAATATTTTCAGATTTAAATCTGAGGTATCTTCTAATGTGGCTGTTAACAATTTCATTGAAGCTTATTCGTTGTTAAAGTTATTTTTCTTTAAAAGAGTCAAATAATGTACACAATTAAGTTGTTAAATCTCAAGTGAAATTGGGGTCAAGACCAAAGCTGCCGAAGGTATAAATGAGGAACAGAAACTGCCTCATGTCTGAATCATTTTCTCTCTTACTTCTTCATAACTTGTTTAACTTAAAGGCATTTCCAGTATTGTGTAATTAATTACCTAAAAGATTACTGTAAAAATTTAAATAATTTCTAACTAAAATATGAAAATAATGAAGAAAATTTTTTTTTATTTGTATTTAAATAATGACTTGCACAAAAATTATTTGTCAGTGGTACAAGAAAATTTTCTTCTAAGTTTTGGGGACTCAGATTTGGAAATTGTTTACAAATAGTTTAAAAAGTTATCAAAATATTTACTGTTGTGCAGGTGAGGATGTGCCGCCATTTTGAATATATAAATTAAACAAAAAGATTCACTGCTTTAGGCAGGTTTAGATTTTTGAATAACCAGTTGTTTTTTTGCACTGTAAACTTTCTAAAATTTTGTTTACAGGCTCATTCTTTGAAAATTTATATTACAAACTGTTCCCTGAATACTTTTTTTTGTTTAACTATGATATGAAACTTAATTATGATAGATGATTAGTTTGATATTTTTTTTATGGAATTGATCTAAAGGGCAAAAATTTACTCTCAAATTATTTTCTTTCAAGACAAATTAACATGCTTGTCATTTGAATTCAATTTACATGCAGAGATTTTGTCAAACAACTAATTATTATGCTAATGACATGGTAATTAAATGCATTAATGAACAAAATAATTACTCCGCATCTTCTTCCCAATGTATTATTTGATTAGCTTTGAATAACTTTGTCTGAAAAAATATCAGGTATGTAAGGTTTAATTTCATTTGTCAATTAAACATAATGTAAAATTCCAGTCACAGCAGATTAGAAATGCATTTCTTATATCGTCATCTTTTTCAAGGTGAGACTACAAAGGGTATCAAAATTTAAATCATATATTTCACAATGTTTTGTCCTTCTGACAAGGGGCATTACCTCTCAAGCTGTCATGCTTATCACTGGATGTAAATTCTCTCTCCAATCGAGTTAGCACAAGCGGATTTCCTTGTTTGTGTTACTGTCATTTTGTTTTAATACACCGTGTCATATAATTGAATAAATACCATTGAGCGATAAAACATTAACAGCAGTACATGTATGTTTTCAGATTATATTCATGCTGTCATGGTGTCATACTTAGCACTAGAGGAACATTATCTTTCCAAGAGCTAACACATTAAAGCAACTACACATTTTATGGTTCGAAATACAGCGCCTTCATATAAGTGAAATACCCTTGAGCCCTGCGTTTAACACCAATCAATCAATCATGTGTTGGTCATTTTAGAGGCAAGCAAAATTTTCTTTCTCTACATTTACCGGTATACAAAAATATATGTATATGCTATATAAGTGTAAATGCAAGTTCAGATTTCTCAAAGCTTCATATTAAGTTGACTAGCTCCACTGTTATGTCTTATGTTTGGGTAAAACCCCAATCAATCAATCAATCAATCATTAATTACATAAGTCCACAATATTCTTCTCCTTCTAGTCCTCGAGTAAATGAAATCCAATTTTTTTTTTTTTTTTTGCGTTCTTGTTTGTGTTGTTTCTTTCAAATTTTGCATGGTGGAACTTTGTGTCTAATCTTTGCATTTGTACATCATCTTTGCATTTGTTCGTCATCTTTGCATTTGTTCGTCATCTTTGCATTTGTTCATCATCTTTGCATTTGTACATCATCTTTGCATTTATTCATCATCTTTGCATTTGTACATCATCTTTGCATTTGTTCGTCATCTTTGCATTTGTACAGAAATGACATACATCATCATGTTATCCAGTCTTATAGTTGGATAACTTTGTTTTGCATTTTGATTATTCGCATTTAAATATTCACATTTATATTTGTTGTTTTTTTTGTCAGGGATGTTTTCGCTCCTGTTTTTTTCTCCGAAACTGCCAGACTTTTGCATTTATTGATGTACATAAAAACCATTGTTATTGTCATGAAAGTGCTGCTGAATTTGGGTAATTGTGTTGAATGAATATAAGTATATGTCATTCTTTATGAAAATTAAAAAGGTCACAAAGTTTTTCCAAGGATTTTTTTCTATTTTGTTAAGAAAGTTTATTGGTCAAATATATTTGATATTACTCATTAAAACATTATTTCTTAAACTAGTCCTTGTTTTAAAATAAGCAAAAACTTCAGCATTCAGTTTAGATTACTTAATTGAACATTTCCATGGATATTTTTTTTATAGTACTTTTATGTTTTATATTATGAAAATTACCAGCCTACGAAAGCATAGCGCCATGTTTTGATTTTTATTCTATTGGATTATCTCCTAACATATTTGTTATCTCCTAATTACAACTTATCACCTATCCGATAGGCGATAGAAGAAGAAGAAAAAAATCATGAAAGAGGTATTTATCCTTATAAGGAGATAAACAGTGTGGCCCCTCTATGCTGATTTACCAGCCAGACTACCCTAAATCCTCAAAAAATTCGACCTCTAAAGGCAAAACTAAGTAATTTATTAAATGTTTAAGTGTGAATTTGGAACTAAAACTTACATTTTCTTGTAATTTAAAGTCTGAACTTCATAAAAATGAAAAAATTGTATGTCTACACTTTTTAGCCTTTACATAAAATGTAATTTTATAAGTTGTAAAGGGGGCCGAATTTGTCGAGCATTTAGGGTATATTGAATGAGTTTGTGCAGCATTGTTACAGTTGTATTAATGGTGTTTGCCATAACTTTAGAAAATCTATTAATTCCCTAAATAGTTTTGATGTGTAATGTTATTTAATTTTTTGGCTTCTAGAAAATGATAAAGAAACACTACATGTTCCTGTTTAGAAATGTTGTTCAGATACTGAAATATATATATTAAAATGGACATTTAACAGAATTAACATTGTCCATTGTAATTATAGAAAATTAATTGAATAAAGTTCAAGATCTTGGAAAATGATTGTTTGGAAATACAGTTTGTGATTTGTTTAGAGGCTGTTGCTAAGTGATGTTGTTGTTATTGTACGTAAAGTCCTGAATGTTGTTAACAGGTCCTTTAATGATGTATCAACTTTGATATTTCTTACATTTGTTGTCTGTGAAAGAATCTGTCTTTAATGCACTCTAGGTCTGAAAAATTTTTAGCCATATTTTGTTTCTGTTGGTATTCACCAATTTCTTATTACAAATACATTTAATTAGATTTTCAGAAAATTAATCGTACATGCTCTGTTCAAGGACTTAAAAGTTTTGCATAATTTTGTTGGTTTGTAAATTCAGAGCTTTTATTAAAACTTTTTTTTATAATTTTGTTTTAAATTTATGTAAATATTTGTTTTGTATTTTTAATTCTTAGTGCTTTTCATTATACCTAACATAACAAATTGCATGAAGAATTCCATTTTCAATTTTTAATTTGCTCTGTAATTTGCGTTTAAATTTTATGCTTGGCTTATGTTGTAATCTTATTTTTTAATCTACATGGTGTATTTCAATATACAGGGGTTAGATTTATAACAACAAAAGACTTTGCTCACAATTGTCTATAAAACTAGTAAGGGAGTCCGATTATCCTTAAAATAGGCAGCTATTTGATATTGAAAAAATTTCAGATTGAACTTTCGTTTTTACTGGATTTTTCAAGTTTTGCATTTTTCACATCAACCAGTGATTTTTCATCATTTTCATCTAATCAGACTTTTCCCATCATGCATTTGCAAATTAAAGTTTTATTACTTGTGGGGTTTTTTTAACAAAACTATATAAAGTGTTTTGTTTAGTTAAACTTTTACTGTATTTGACTTATATTGTATACAGTATCTTTGTAAATAATAATTGTTTTGGAAACTTTATATATATATCCACTTTGTAAAACGGTAGCTGCTATTATTGAATTGTTTTGTAATTTTTAGTTCCAAATTAAATTTTGGAATAACTTTTGAGTAAAATGGAAAATTTAAAAAAAATTGTTGACCGGATATTAATGGTTTTGAATCTTGTTTTACAAAAATGAATTTAAAAACTTATTCTATAATTTCTAAATATTGATTTTAACAAAACTAATTTGTACTTTATTTGTTAATGTCTTCTTCCATGCATTGTTTCAGGGTTGAAAAAATAAAGTTATTTTCATAGAATATTGTAGTTAATTAAAAAATATTCCTCCAAATTTAACCTCAATAATAAACAGACCCGTTTACCTCAAAGTTTAAAAATAAATAAACTTTTGAAATTTTTGAACTCTACCTACTTGCTGTATAATTGTTATTATAGTAGAATTTATGAATAAAATAGACAATTGTTTCCAAAATCTTGCTTTGTTTGTTTTTAAATAAAGCGACGGGTGGGTGGTTGGGTTGGAGCCTCCTGTGCACTGGTGCACTCCGAGCTAAAGGGCATCAAGAAGCCGATTTGTTGCGGTGTCCTGATTTTTTTCTTCATTGTGGCGTCTTATCTTGCCAGTGTTGCTTAGGGTTGTTTCATTCACCATTGGGCTGGCAGACCGTCATATAAGTGAAATGGGGCTGCGCCGTGGCTTAGTGTTGGACTACGGAACCCCCTTCACTATACCTGGAATAAGTTCTATCCCCCTGGTGGACCTCAGGTAGATAAGGGAAGTTTTCCGGTGGCTGCAGAATTCCCAGGGTGGTTTTTACACGGTTTCTCCCCAGGTTTTCCAATTACACCGGCAACACAAATTATTAAGTCGTCTTATAGGTGAAATACTCTTGAGTACGACATTAAACACCAATCAAACAAATATAAGTGAAATACCCTTAAGTGCAGTGTAAAACCCCAATAAATAAAACGTCTGTTCGTCCTCGTCATTTTAATAAATCCCCTCAATTCACTTTTATGGAAACTTGTTATTATGGATTGTTTGATTGGCGTTTTACGACGTACTGAAAGTTATTTCACCCATATGAAGGTTACACTCGTATAACCAGCGTTTTGTCTATGCTCGTACCTCAGCCAACCTAACCGCAGGTTGAAAAGGCAAATAATGCCGTATATTGGAGATAGTTGATAACAACAGCCAATGAAAGTCGATCTTTCGGCTGATCTGTTTTCACCCTGTAGTAGAAGCGGCAACGCCTCATAGCAAAGTGATTTACCAGTTGCAACACACACCAAGCAATACTTTTTCTTCAATGCTACGTTATGTAGAACTTCCATTTGAAATATTTTCAACTCTGGTACGACAAAGAATCTCTCGATTGAAATCAGAGTGATTTCGTCTAAACTCTGCTCAGACATTTTACAATCAATTGTGCTCACGTGACCAGATCAGCCAATAGAATTTTGTGTAATGCTCGAACCTAGCTCCGGGAATCTCAGTCATCTGATTGGATAACGTCGTTCTAGGCAATACACAGCTTTCAGCTCCTTTTCAGCCAGTAGGCTGGCTGAGGTACGAGCATAGACAAAACGCTGGTTATATGAGTGAAGCCCAGAGGGTGAAGGAAACAACCCTAAACGACACGAATGCCCTCTAGCTATAACGTCCTAAAGTAGAGACGGAACGCCCGCAGCGGAGAGCAAACGCCCCAAACTAGAGACTAAACGCCCGCTATATTTCCTAACATATTAGGCAGTCGATGTTACTCGCCTCTAAAACAGTAGTTGTAAGGGAGGTAATTGTTCCAGGTAAAATTATGATAGCATACATTTACCTCCCATATTGAGAATGCAGAAGACGCCACCTGACATCTGATTTACATAGCAAAAAACAGTACCACAACAACCATGGTGCAAAAGTATCTTGTCTCAACGAAATATCAACGTGTTTTTTTCAATTTTCCTTGGTGTGTATGTAGTACTCAATAGTATTCGTAAACCGTAAAAAATTGATTGATTGACACATATATAATGACTTTCTTCCAATAAATACAAGCACCACTCACACAACCTAAAATCTCAGTTTACCCTGGGATATAGTACCCTATAACTCAATCTGGTCTCCTGGGGACATGTTTTCAGCCTGATTTTGGGGTTCAAAGATTGACAAATAAAATGCTATAATTTTGACTGGGAATTATGTCCAAATAGTGTCTCGTATACAAGATAGTTGTTCATACGAGAAAAACTTGATAGAAAACGTATGAGAAGTACCATTATTATTGGGTTATCTGACATTAACTGACCCTTTTCAATGTCTCCATGAGGCCTCAGAGATCTATCTTGTCCACGTCATACATCTCACCCTGGCGAGATTGGTTACCCTATTACCTCTGGGGCTGCAAAGAAGATAGAATATGTGAGGTATTTCATAAAGTGGTGGCAATGGTGGATTAGCGTGGCTAATGCTTCACCCACTGAGTCACGACGCAGTAGAAATATCAATATAAATGGCACCCATATCAACACAGATTCTAGGACTACATGGATCTATGACCATAAAGTTGCCGTTTTTTACGCGAGCTCCAGATAAAACTAAGCGAAGTAAATATCAAGGGTTTGGAAAGTGCCAGAAGTATCTCTCCTGCGATTTTTAAAATAATTTTTGACATTTATAGGACGGAAATATTAATATAAAAAATTATTAAATATCATAGGGGAGATACTTCTGGTACCGGTTCTTTGGTTAAGAACCAGAACAATGCCTTTCCCTGCACTCTTCTTTTGCATGCCACTGGCAACTAACCCCAAGAATCAATTACAAACATACTTCAAAAATTAATTTAATGAAATGCTAATTTCTGATTACTGTACTTTGGTGATATTAGTCAAGCTTGTTCAAAGGGAGATAATACTTGGGTCAAAACACCTGTGAAAGACACTGCTTAATTTTTCTGGTTCTTAAGCTTCCATTTGAACAACACTAGATCCATTTTGAAACAACACAAGAGTTTAGAATATTGTGTGGACAAAAATATAAATTTCAAATTTTACCAAAAAAACAAAAGCTAAGAAAAAGCTAGCCCAAATATACATCATTACAAAAAATTACCAACAAAGTCTATGCCAGGGGAAAAACTGACCTACAAAATAAAATCCTTAATTAAATACATATCATACATAACACAATTTTACAAACTGGAGGCCAGTGATTGGGTGATCCGCTCAAAGTATAATCCAATCAGGAGGCAGGCCTGTCTTTTAATGTTTGCCCTGAAAGATCAGTCTTCTTATTTTCCCTGAGGAACCAACAATCGGCAAAACCTCTTGATTTCTCATTATTTTGCTGTCACCACTAGGCTCGACCATGATAGATGTATATTGTATAAACATGTCTAAAAATCTTACATTTTGTTCGCTGGAAGCCTTTTATTAATAAACACATAAGCAAATATTCTTGAAAACAAAGTTAGAGCCTACATCGAAACGTTGCCAGAGAAAAGAAAGAGAAGTTGTCGTCCATACAAGTTTTTTATGTTCAACATGTACAACATTTATTATGTAGAATAATTTTGGACCGTGCATGTTAATTTATTTAACGGTACATGTATAGTCCTTATGTATTGCAGCAGCAACACACGTAAAGAGATTTGCACTGTTGGAAAAACAATTTTTCTCCAGTGCTCAGTAATGACTGTGAGCTCAAATTATAATTCTCTTAATTAACTTACTTACAAACGTAAAAGCAAATAAATAAATACCCTAAATGCTCAACTTATTCAACTCCCTTTACAACTTATAAAACTACATTTTATGCAAAGGGTAAGAAGTGTAGACATGCAATTTTGAATTTTTTATGAAGTTTAGACTTTGAATTACCAGAAAATGTAAGTTTTAGTTCCCATTCACACTTGAACATTCAATAAATTACTTAAAGCATGTGCCCTTGGAGGTCGAATTTGTTGAGGATTTAGGGTAGCACAGATTTGCCTAGAATATATCCAAGAGCAAGCCTCGTCTTCTACATTGTACCTAAAAACCCAGGGATTTCTTATAGCTTGCTGTTCGCTTAATTGAGGTTTTATATCGTAGCAAACGTAATTTCACAACTATGACAGAGTGGCAGTTGAAAGGGCAGGAGAATCTCTCAGCATTACTGACAACAACCAATAACCCAACAGATCGAGCACAGAATTCAAAACCCGACACCACAAGGGCTTTAAGATGCACCTTAGATCAGTAGCAACAATAGTTTTAGCCAGAAATCTAAAAGACGATGTCTCAAATCAGATATATATTCACTACTATCACAGGAAACATGTTCCGTCTCTTTTGACATTTTTCCTATCTTTCCTATGTTAAATTTGAAATAAATAGGGTGTCTCAAATGGCTTCTTGGGTGTCTCAAAAACACTGAGACACCTCTCTGGCTAACACTATGATAGCAAGTCACTTTCGACTTTCGTTGTGTTTGTTTTGAAATGCCACAAACCAGAGGAAGGTTGTGGGTTTTCTGGGATCTGTTCTGTTTTCCCCTAAAATGAAGCTGGTAAATGATCTGTAATTCACACATACAGTCTTGTTGGTCAAACATCAGATACAAAATACCTAACCAGTTTAAAGACACTCAAATCAGTTTGTTGACTTTTCATTTTGTCAAAACTTGTTTTACAGACTGTTAAATAAGTTATAGAAATTTGCTCAAAAGCAATAAATACAATATCTATTTAAAAAAAAACGCTATGAAAATAATAACGTTAGTGCTATAATCTGCATAGAAAAGTTTGGCACACACTATTTACTCTACTATTACCCACAATGCATCACTGATCATTGAACTTCAAATATTCAATAAGCTTGCTTGGTAGTGTCAATGAGTTTAGCTTTGACTGACAATTCTGACCGATCACATGACGTATTAATGTCCGACACAAATGCTGCAGAGTTCGCGGGTGTGACATTACCCTACAAATTTCCTCAAGTAGAAACTTTCTTTCGCTGTTGTCTGCCAAGTCTATTGCCTGCCCTAAATGTTCTTTGTCGGTAGCTGTTAATTGACAGTCTGCCATGACAAGCAAAATTGTCAATTCAACTGCGTTTCTTAGTGACGCAGAAAATGGTGTGACACCATTTTGACTCGCATTGTTTACTGAACAGCCGCCTTGTATCAACATTTTTGCAAGAGTCGTTTTTCCTTTGAGCATGACTGTCAGTAGCGGTGTCACTCCCCATCTGTCAGCCCTATCTGTGTCGGCTCCAGCGTCTACAAGAATTTGGGCTAATTCAACATGGCCGAGTTCCACAGCTTTTAACAGGGGCGTTTTTGCCTCCTCATTTTCTGAGCTTATTGGGTCTAGCAGGCAGCCATGTTTGATTAGGGCCTTCACAAATTCAACACAATTATGAATAGCAGCAATGTGTAGAGGAGTCCGACCATTATCTCCCTTGGCTGTGTTGATATCGACGCCCACTAGTAGGAGGAGCTTCATGATCTCTATGTGGCCACCATAGGCTGTCAAATGAATAGGCTCCACCCCTAATTTTCCTTTCCTTGCTCTAACGTCAGCACCAGCTTTGATTAACATCTGTCAATCAAAATACAATAATTCTGATAATTATATTAAATGTTCGTACAGACAATCTATCAGGCATTTACTGTGCATTGCAAAAAGCAAACTTGGTAGACATAACACCAAAAAATAAAAATACAAATCATTATTACTTGTTTTTTTTTACTGGAGTTGTTTAATGTACTTATACACGTTTCACTCATCTGCAAAGTGGCACCCCTGGATAACAAAACCAGTACGATTAAGGTTGATTTAACTTTTCAACTTTTCAAGTATAAGTTAAAATCCATCTTAGTCGCCATGTTTTTGTTATGTACCCAGCTTCTAAATGCCGCTTAAACAAGGTTCCCCTTGATAAATTGTACAAATCTTCACAATCACAAGATAATAAATCACAAATTTCTCTCCAATTCTTTCATAAGGCACATACATTATTTTCAAAATTTCTCCCCAAGACATGGGATTTCAATCGAACTATATGGTTGTATGGTTGCATGACTTTTCAGGTGTGTTCATGGGAAATCACTCATGTTCGAAGTTCTGTCTGCTTCACTGTTAGTCAGATTATATAAAAAATTTTGTCACAATGGATCTGAGGACATGTTCTAATGCTTAGTCAATATTCTCCAATGTCGTTTTACAGGACATGGCGTTAACGCCCCGTTGAACAGGGCCACAGAGTCTTTAAGCGTCGTCATCTCTGATAACATTACCTGTTTTAGCGACATTAAGATTTGTTTGTTTGTTTGTTTGATGGGTGTACTCAAGACTATTTCACCTGTATGACGACTTAATATTAATTGTTAATTTGCTGTGCCGTTGATGGTGGAAAACCGTGAAGAAACCTCGTAAAAACCACCCCATCCACAGCTACCAGAAAACTTCTCTTAGTTCACATGGGGGGATCGGACCTATTCCAGGTACAGAGGCGACATTAACAAGATGGAAACATAACAAAACAAATGTTTGCTGGCTTTTAAACTTCTAAGTATATTGATAAACATTTTGGTCCAGTTGCTAAGGACGTTTTCAAGGAAGCATTGCTTGAAAACGGTCTGAAATGTTGCTTATATAACTTTGATGTATTTTCAACTTCTTGTTAAGAGTTACAATGGGGTACCATGGAAGTAGTTGTCTATTGGTAAAAAACTCCAATAATAATCTTAATTGTTGACCAGGTAAGATAAATGCTCTACCTGTGCAATTGTTTGAAAGCCTATCAGACATGCCATATGTAGAGGAGATTCCTTTCCATTGTTAAAGGCATTAACATTACAGCCTGCATGGATTAGCTCCCTTGTTATGTCAGTGTGACCTCTGACAACAGCTTCATGAAGCGCAGTGTTACCTAAGCAACAGAAAACAAACATTAAAAAAAAAAAGTGGCGGGAGTGCCAGCATTGACGAACAAAGATTTTGATTGGTGTTTTACGTCGTTCTCAAAAGTATTTCATTTATATGCCGGAAACTCAAAAAGAAATCTACTAAAAACATAGGCTATCACAGAGGCCACGGAAAACTTCCCCTGAGAAAAACTCTCCATTACATAACTAAGGTCCACGGTGGAATTTAAACCTATTTAAGGTGCAGTGATGGGGACTGAACTGAGCCACAGCGAGGCCCTTAATTAAAGAGAAACCTCCTGAATATTCTTGAGGAACACAATTAATTTAAACCATTTAACTGCCTACAACTTACCATTAACATGTTGAAGCTCTAATTTTGGACTGTATTTCAATAGCAATTTCACCAGATCCAAGTAACCCATTCTGCTGGCGATATAGAGAGGTGATTTGCCGTGAAGGTCACCTCGATTAACATCACAGCCTCCCTCAAGTAGTATCCTAGCAACAGAATTTTGCTTCCATTTGACTGAGGTACCTGGAACCAGATACCAGAATGGCTCATTATGATTAAATGAATAAATTACGGATTAATTGAT
>JAVFBZ010075107.1:3359-14453 GCA_032466195.1 Katharina tunicata | reverse complement strand
CGGATCTGTCAGTTGGTTATGTGACAAGGCTTTCGGACATACCGGATCTGTCAGTTGGTTATGTGACAAGGCTTTCGTTTACTTTCAGATACGATGCTTTGTCATTGAATCCTTTATACTAAATTATACGCTTACATTTGAAATTGTTAGAAATCTGGAAATATATTCTAATTTTTCTATTTTCAGTTAGTGGATAGCGGTTAGCTGTTAGAAGATATGTCAGGAGTGCTGTGAGAAGTTAGCAAGATATAGCAATTACTACAACAGGTAACAAGAATTAATTTCACTAGACACAGCTGGTATTTGGATCTATTTCCGAGGTAGCCTTAAATTTCTCCAATAGCAGCAGTCGAGATCATTCTAGTTCAACTTCGCCTATCTCCGGTACCGTCCGTCACCTCTGATTATCGGCTTTAGTGTTATGACAGGCCATGTTTAGCCCATTATTGGTATATTTACCACTTCAGGCAATACTTGTATCGCGTTAACATAAACGTATCCTATAGCACATCAAGTGCATTCCGCACCACTAAAAATCGACAAAGAGCAGGTAACAGCAAAGAAAATGAAGAAATAAAATAAAACTATTTAGCATAACATAAGGCTAAAATGACTAACGCAAGAAGAGAATCAAGTCACGCGAAAGAGTTTAAATTTCTTCATAATTTGATTAATCAGGTCAAGCTTCAGCAGCCTCTCTATGACGTTCACAGCTATATTCAAAATACCCAGTCATTACATACAAGGTCAGTCACCGAAGTGAATCAGTGGACTGTTTTATACAAATGCAGTATAATAAAAGATGTGTTGGTATATATCAAAGCAAGGCAGACTACACGTTACTTTATTTAAAAAAAAAAAACTTTTTTTGTTCACTTGTTACATAAAGTTGAATGCAGCATTACCATTGGAGAATCAGTAACATATCTGACTGATATTTTCCTTGCACAATGCTCTTTTGATAGGTATATAAATAGTCGATAATGGATCAGCCATGCAGTGCTCTCTGTGAACCACAGATGGACAGCTTAACAAGCACCAATGTATTGTCGAAACAAATTAAACAATGTGATGAGATCGTTAACTATGCATAACATATGTACCAATATGGTGTTTGTGAATGTTTAAACGCTTATAAAATTTGTTGGATAGGCTAGTTGACCTCTTTATATCGTATCGATTGCACTTGTCTACTATATAGAAGACGTTTTTACGGCATTACATAATGATTCGAAAATACTTTACCTGTATATATCCAAAAAGGCTTGGTGAAAAATAGACAGCTGACAGACCGGGTGGAATCAGTTTAATACACCGCAAGGGCGAGCAGTAGAACAGTGCAGTACACTTTAGACCATAGTAGATATAATGGACTCCATGCATATAGCTAACCTAAAACACGAGTTATTTTTGCTCTATTATGCTCAATACAGCAATGCAACTTCATGGATTCTTAGTTCTGTGCAAAAGTGTTAATTTTAATCTTAGGCCTGATGACAATGTTTTAACTATGTATTCTTATACTTTCCCTCGTGCATTCTCTCGATAAAAATCTTTGTTATGTAATATTGCAAATAATTAAGCAAAACCTTACTAGTTTTATATCAACAAAACTCATTTCATTCACACTTTACTTATTCCTGAATAACATTTCAAGTGAACAGTTGAAAACTGTGTTGTTGTACGCTCCTAAGCAGCGGTTCACATGGTCTTGGAGACCACGCAAACAAAACGCAAGCCAAACACACCACTGCAAAACGCAACTTGAATGGCCCTTGGCATCCAGTCTAGAATAGCGCTCTCTGGTGACAATGGCGGGTAAATCGGTGTTGTTTTAGCAGCGGCTAAACCGGTCTGTAGTAAATGAAAGTATCAATAGCCGCGCTGCGCAGGAGCGTTTGTTGTTGTTGCTGGGTTAGTTGGGTTTTTTTTCTCTAATAATACTTCTTAAGATTGAAATAGTATGATGCATTCTGTTTCCGATATGGCAATTTAATTTGAAATGAAATCACTAACATCTTATTTTATGTTTCAGATGACGTTGTGATTGACGGAAATCTGTGACGATGAGTTCCACGTGCGAGAGGATGGAAGAAAAACTCTTCCGTCCATTCACACGCGATACTCTCTTCAACATAGAGCGAAGAATTGCTGAGGAGCGCGCCAACAAGCGGGTAGAGAAAAGCGCGGAATCGGACGACGAAGATGCTGAGTCCGCTACGGAAGAAGCCGAACTCAAGCCCTACCCCAAACTGGAAGTGGGCAAAAAATTACCACCATCTCACGACCATTACTTCCCTATGGAATACGTAGGCAAACCTTTGGAAGATCTGGACGAATACTACCATAACAAGAAGGTATATACCTATCTTTTCTAATTTTTATGAGCCCACATTCTATATCCTAAAAAACATGATATAAACCTTCTAAAACAGCACATAATACACTCAATTTAAGACCAGGACTGAAATATGTGTTTAAAATAAACGGAAATGGTGACTTGAGTGAAACTAAAGGAGATAGAAATGATGGGCATAGTCTCAATTAACCGTAGCCTATCTAGTCTAAGACATGGGCAATTTGAGTGAAAAATGAAGCCCTTATCAATCACAATGTAACAGGTAGTGTTTAGAGTAAAACAGGCTCTCTAATTGGACACTTGCATTGATTTATAGCGCTCGGTGATTATAGAACAGAGTCCAATTTACGCTCTTCTCAGGAACCAAAAACACTATGTAGGCCTACACTATACACGAACGTCAGAATTCAGAAAGGATACAACTACTAGACAAAATCAATTTTGCGACAATAAGTATAATAACATCATACGCTTGACAAAAATAGTCAACAGGCTGGTAATCGTGTGTCTAAATATTGCAAAATTGTGAATTGTGCAAGTACCCACCTTTCAGTATACAGAAAAAACATTATTATTCAATTATGCATATTGACAAGTTAACTAGTACTGGTAATGTGCTTTGTTTCCGTTTTCAGACATTCTGTGTTGTTGGTCGTGACAAGACGATATTTAGATTCTGCGCCGACAAGGCTATGTATATATTGAGTCCATTTAACCCGGTCCGGAGAGTGGCAATCTATATATTAGTTCATCCATATCCTTTTCTATCAAAAAAAATTGTCTTTTTTAATATGCTGATTGTACCTGGACATCGCCCCTGTTTTTATTTTTTCTCTTTTTTTTCCCCCCTTTTTCTTTTTTTTGGGTTGAAGTTAAATGCATCCGAAAAGATCAGTTTAATGAAGTAATCTTACAAAAGATCTACCATATAACATCTTCAACCTTGTATAAGTGACCAAAAGTGAGTTTGTTGGCATTTTGTTTTACATTTTCGATAGAATTTTCTTTTGTTTGTGCGTTAGCCTCTCTTATTGAGTGTATATCAGATTTCCTTAACTGTGGTCACTTTATTCAGCGTTCTGGTGATATTAACTATTGTAGTGAATTGTATTTTCATGACCCTTCCAGACAAATATTCCGCAGAAAAGTCAGAGTAAGTTTTATCCCTCTATAAATGTTAATTAATTATATTGGTCAGTTTGCATACAATGGGGACATCATTTATTGCACAAAAATTTCGCTGGCGAATGAATGGATTCAATTTTACTAGCAGCTGAATTAAAATAAAACAGAGAACAAAAGTTGTCGCAGGGTGGAGTCAATTTGACATAAGTAACTTACAGAAATATGCATATAAAGTTGTGAAGCATGCAGTTCCACCTAATTAGCTATAAACCTAGCAACACAGATGACCAGTCGATACGTAAGAGTCAAAGACTCTACGATTTGGGAGAATGATTTGATTATCTATTTTAGAATGGAACGGGTCACAGGTCTCTGCAGCGAATCAATGCCTAATCAAGCATCCCCATCTGATCACGCGAGATCTCCTGTATATGACGACAAGACAGATCTCTGCTGCCTTGTGGGGACATGTTTCCGCCTGATTTGGGGTACAAATAAAGACCTATAAAGTGCTATAATCTTCACTGGGAATTATGTCCGAAAATGTGTCTCGTACACAATTATTGTACATACGAGGAAAACTCAGTGGAAAACGTATGAGACGTACCATGTGAATTGCCTGGCGGTCTTTAAAACATCCCCACGAGGCTTCAGAGACCTATCTTGTCCCCGTTGGAGATCTCAAGAGATCAGATTGCGTAGCATCCAACAAAATAGCGTAAAGTGTTTTGGCCTCCTAGACAGAAGAGCTGCACCAAAGCGACTAGAATCTGCGCAAAACATATGACCAAATAACGTTAATAATCGGCCCATTTGTTGTTCAACAATTAGGCCCTCAGCGAGTAAATTAGCCATTGATGTATCATTAATATGGGTATACTGTGCGCCTAACACACCGACTAATAATATTAGGCATGTACGATATAGGCCTACCTACGCTTAGAATTAAAGTAAATATTTAATATGTTGACCAAAATGTAAGTAGAATTTAAAGAAACTAATATACGTTTTTGTCTTTTTTTCAGGCCAATTTTCAGCGCTATATACACAGTTGAAGCAGTCATTAAAATAATAGCTCGAGGTGTTATATTAGGGCGGTTTACTTATCTAAGAGATCTTTGGAATTGGTTAGATTTTATAGTCATAACATTGGCGTAAGTATCACAACACAGGTTATTCTGCTTTTTTTTAAAGTTTGAATTTGAAACTATTTTAGTTTAACTTTTGTCACTCACATTTTCAGTCCAAGTCCCAGGTTCACAAAATGTCGTACGACGATAAAATATCGTACGATCTTTCAATGCCTCTTCTTAAACGTCACGTTATTACAACGTACGAAACATGCGAGTTGCAAGTTTAGTTCACTCATTTAAAGTCACATACGCACCCAAAATTTTTCAACTAATTTCGTTTGTCTTGATTTTTACAAGATTTGATGTTTGTTCAAAAATTAAAACAGTCACGTTAAAACAAAAATTATTCATTAGGTACAAAGCTTGTACGGACCAGGAGAAATATAGCAGTTACTTGAATTTAACGTAAGGGGGGCTGGCCATATTTGCTCAGAATGACTTTGATCCAGCCGCGGTGAATGATCTTGTTTGTTTACGAGCCAACATTTTGAACCTTGTAAGGAGTGTGGCTAACACGGTTGACTAGGAGTGACGTCGGTACATCAAAGGGTATCTTAGCTGTGACAGCAGACTGACACATTTCCAATTAAAAATTCTGACAGAAAATTCAGTTTTTAGTTTTTTAGTTATTAAAAAACTCTCCTTCGACCTACAAATTGGATGTTAGAATTATTGGAAAGCCTCTAACTTGTACTTCCTGAGAAAAATATAAATTTTTCATGAGATTCTGTGATAGTGCAAATTTCAGAACTGTTGAGTGCGTATGTTACTTTAAGTAAGTTCTATTCTAAGTAAGTGAACGGTCATACTGGAAATGTGTGTGTGTGTCGTCAGGGCTCTGTTGGAGAACAGCGCATATGTACTGAACATATTTCTAGGCTGTATAAATATGGTTTACATAAAATTAAATTTAAAAATACGATATTTTGTTGCCGTACTACATTTTGTGAAAGTAGGCCCAGGACACTGGGAATTACTCAGAATACACCCAATTATATCTTCCATACAATTACCACATCAAGATATCAATCTATTATTCTACTGGTTTAAGCCGATTAATAATTTATTTGTGTTTTCTGTGTGCTTTTTTCTCTTGGAAACCAACAAACATGCACTGTTTAAAGTAACAGCTATTTCATTGTATGCAAATTGTGTATCTTTACAGAAGATGGCTTTTATAACGAGCTGAACTATTAATACCATTAAAATGTCTTTAATAAAATGTTATCTTTTTCTGCATTGTAGGTATGTAACCTTGATGGTAGAAGTAGGAAATTTATCAGCGTTACGAACGTTTAGGGTTCTACGAGCGCTTAAAACTGTAGCTGTCATTCCCGGTAAGTGGTGTCGAGTTTTCCAGGCCATTACAGTAAAAAATAATGGTTGTTTTCCCCCTATAATCGGCTGAATTATCGGCAATTTGTTCTGTATTTCTTGAGATATCGTCAAGAAACAGGCTTTCAGAGAAGTTTCGTGAGATTAAAATGTGTTTAATATTGGGAAGGTTGTAGGACATGAAAGAAGAATCCTTGGAGTTATATATCTCTGGTATCTCTCATTGATATCATTTCTCTGATCATTTATACTTTGAATCATTTTAAAAAATTAATGGCATTCATCGTAGTTTGACCGGATTTCATTTTGAACTTTAAATTTGCCACAGTGCTTGTTATTTTTAACACACATATATATTAGTGAAAGAGGGTTGAGGGTCTTTTCATCATGTGAACACAAAATGTACAATGAAATAAACATGTTTTAATATTTTACATGGTGGGAGTAAATGACGAATGTCTGATTTTATTTGTCTTAATCTCCTCCCGTCCAATACTTACTGTTATTTCTCTGTTCACTTACAGGGTTAAAAACAATTGTCGGGGCCTTATTAGAAGCAGTTAGACGTTTGAGGGATGTGATGATTCTCACTGTGTTTGTCTTGTCGATATTCGCCTTAGTGGGCCTCCAGCTTTATATGGGAGCGCTCAGATCGAAATGCATCAGTATGATGGGTAAAAATGTCACAGACGACGTATGGGCCTATCATGTCTATAACGAAAGTAAGTCACAATATAAGATCATCCTCATCATTTTTATGGCCCTTTCGTATTATTGTTTTGGGGGGGGATGACACTCCCTGTTACCGAACAGATTCTAGCTCAGACAGTTTAACACGCTGAGACTATTGCTGGAATCGAACCCACGTTCCTGATAGTCAAGCATCGAATTGCCAGCAGTAAATACCAGTTACCTAAACCTTTCAGGCGTCTGGCCTTTTTGCTTACCCTCTCGATTATTTTTATATCAAGTCGCTGAAAGATGGTTGATATGTTAAAGTTAAAGATAAAACCTTTTTCGTTTAATTCGTTAGGTAACATTTACTTTATATTAAAAGTAAATATCATTTTGATCACTTCTCTTTTTCAATTTATGTACGAAATAAACAGCAAACTTTTCTGAACTGAAATAATACTAAGGGGCAATAACTTTGTATTGTAATGTGTTTATTCGGAAGAACCCCATGAATATATGATAGTTTTCATTGACAAAAATTGCTAACTACAAATAGGGACTTTTAACATGTAGCTAAAATGGAAATGCGAGGCTGCACAATATTCAAATCAGCAATCCAATGTTTTTTTGTTTTTTTTTCACCCTGGTATGTATATTCAACGAATTTTACTAGGGTATTTGTTTCGAAAATGCAAATGTAAATATTTTCTTTGATTGAATTTGAATGGTTTCCCTTGACAGCCAATTGGTATTATAAGTTGGGCGAGCCTGTGGTTTGTGGGAACTCCACTGACGCAGGGTGAGTATCATAGCAACAAACCTTGAAAGTACATCTATATAGAATCATTTCCCCAAGAACAATGTTTGCTTTATTATTGTTACTATAAATACTTAATAAGACCTTACGTGAAAAATGTATAAGTTTGAATAGGTATATGTTGTTAGAAATTAATTTGCTTAAATAGGTATGTTGCCAGGAATTCATAGGTTTGAATACTAATATCGTCGTAGGGTTGAATAGGTAGAACGTAAAAATTAGAAACGTTGCATCGGAATTTGGTCCAAAATCCACAGTTTTAATAGATTTATTACGAAATTAAATACGTGTTCTTGACTTTCATATGCTGGTTACAGGGAGTGTCCATTGAACTATACATGTATAGGAGACATCGGGAAGAATCCTAACTACGGTTACACTAGTTTTGATAACTTCGCCTGGGCCATGTTGTGTGCATTCCGATTGATGACCCAAGATTACTGGGAAAGTTTATACCAACTGGTGAGTTAAAGGAAGCAGAGAAGCTTTAAATGAAAACTATCCAAATCTCCTTCAAATAGATAGTGCTAAGTACTGTCGTTCACTCGGAAGCCATCGAATGTTTTGCGCACATCATCTCGAACGTGATAAGATCATCGCCATTTGGTCGGAACTTTTACAAAGCCTGTGGGTCAAACTGCCAATGTAGACAAGATTCCACAGTTTCCATTTGTTTTAAATTTAGAACATAACTTACTCCTAAACTAAATAGTGTGCATCTAAAGCCAAATTAAATTCACTCGATTACACTATATTTGTTACTTATTCATTGTCCATGCGGCCGAAATTAGGCTTTCGGCGAACAAAATGTACCATTTTGATACATATACATACACCTGTCACGGCTGAGCTAAGTGATGACAGCGAAATAACGAGAAATCACGCGAGATTTTGCCGATTGAGTGTCGTTTCCACTGTGTAGTGTAAGGGAAACGACGAAGCCAACAGTACACTTTTTTTATGACAACTTCTTTATTAAGTAACAAATGCACGTTTTGGTTTTGTAACCACATAAAGTAGTTGTCACTCATGTTATGTACATTTGCTTCAGCTACAAGATGGCTGTCAAACAAGAAGAGATAAAAATCACATCTCCCCAAAAAAATAAGAATCATTTTATAGATTTATAGTATTTTGACTTCATTATGAAAAATGGAGGAGGATGAGAAACGGGGCGCGATTAGCGCACAATCCTTTTATGGAATTTTTGTGGGATTATTAACACGTAATGTGACACTTTTACCGAATACGATTCTATAAGTATTCAACAGGAGAGAAAATATTTCGCCCTATCTGCAGACATGCTATGCAGGGACGAAAATTCGGTTTAAATTTATAAAGAATATTTTACAGTAGATGGCCGATAAGCTTTTGATAAAGTTTATTTTATAGGGACAACAACTTTTAACGATGGAGCTTAACACCAAGCGCCAATACAAGTAGCTACATGGCACATTTAATTAAGAAGTATGTATTTAACAAAGACCTACTGGAACAGAGATATGGCTTTAAAAAATGAATACCGATAGATATAGGTTTATAGAGTAAAACAGAATAAGATAATGTGACAAATATAATCACATTTATAAATGATATTTATTTTGAAATATACCTGACTTTCTTTGCAGACACTTCGAGCAAACGGTCCTTGGCACATGCTATTCTTTCTGCTCGTCATATTTATGGGCTCTTTCTATCTGGTTAACCTTATCTTAGCTATCGTTACCATGTCATACGATGAACAACAGAAACAGGATAAAGCCGATGCCGAGGAGAAAGAAGAAGCGGAACGGATGGTGAGACAAAACTAATCCAGCAACAAAGTTTTACAAAACAATATCTTGAAATAGAAATGAAATGACAACTTACGGGGGAATATCGCGATTGAATCCCGCCGATCGCCCCATCGCCATTGGACACCAAGCTGGAGAATCCCAGTCAGCAGTTGCACGTCATTTCCACCATAAATCGGTTAAGGGATCAGTATAGCCGCCTCAATTCCACACAAGCATTTCCACATCTGCAAACATTTTCATAATTGGACTTTCTTTTTCTTTTTTCTCATTTTTTGTTGTTGTTTTTTTATAGTACATATCAATGATGTCATTAGGATAAACAAATGGTTAGAGCAGACTAACGGACATACCAATTTTTTTTTTAAATACTGCAACTATTTTAGGTTTCATAGTTACCGACAATACACGATCTCTAAGGCCACTTATACAAGCTAAGTATAAAGTGGTATTGCTATGATTTTTTCAGATTGGCGAACAACAACGAGAGGCCGACATTGCCGAAAGACTAGAACACGAAGTCAGTGAGCTAATGGCCCGTCAAGGAATGGTGAGAAGTCCATCAGATCTCTCGTGTCGGAGCCTAGACTCTTGCGGCAACGGAGAAAAGAAAGTGGACGAAAGAGAAAGACTGAGTATCCAATCCGAAACAAGTGGAGACGTTGTCAGGCGTCTTAGTGTAGCTTTAGCCAATGGGAAATTAAAAAGGGTGAGTCAATAGACAAAACAGCTCTCGACCCCTCCAATGCTACCTATGAAATGCCTGTTAGACCCATGAACAAAATAGCTGATTGCTGATAGTTCTTTTTACTATTTATACTTTGATGAAACTACTGGATGGTATCCGTTTATCCGCAGCCAACAATATACCGCTTTTAGCAGATTGAATCACTAAGCAGTCTATATGAACAAATGAAATTGATAGTCATGTGAACGAGCTGTTTTTGGTTCTGAACAGTTTAAGTTTTCACGTGCCCTGGGAAGGCATCCTGACTGATGTACGAATGGACGATGGAACTTAATACACTACATAGTGACACTCCTTTTTATGAAATTAATATGGCTTTGTAAACAAAATTTGATCATAGTTCATTAACTTCTCATATATATGTTTTGTTTGTATTGATGTACGTAAACTTGGTCAGTGTGCTCTTCAATGTGCCTGTTTGTTTCCTCTCGTCTAGACTTCACGGTATAATCTTCGCCTCTGCCAGCATGGTCCAATCAAATATGCAAAATAACTTTCTTTTGAGAATTACACATTTTGAGTAATGAAATAAACACACTATAATTTCATTTGGTTGCACATATATGTAATCAAGATAATATAAGCTGAATTGCTCAATAACCTACGTAAGGTATCAATAGACATACTCTAAAAAATACTTTTAACACTTGTATTTTCCAAAGCAGGCATATAAAACAAAATATCATATTATTCAAAGTGCGCACTTACCTACATTTTTACCTGTATTTTCTTAATGTCCATGTATTCTTGGACAACCCCTGTCTGCCAAATTAAAGGCACAAAAAAAACAGCTTAACCTAGGAAAACATGTCAACATGGCTTCTTCATAGACTTAAAACAGAACCGTCACATAGCATATTTTCTGAAGAACGGTCAAAATATGTTAATCCTTAATACGCATATATATGTGTGTGCATCCAATAACGTGTATCTGTGTACTATAGCTTTGAATGCATCAGCGCTACAGTTTTGTTCCACATGGCAGCTTCCCATTGAAGAGTTTACATTGTTATGCGTAGTAGCATCATTAAACCTTTCTTGAATCTGGCTAAACGGGCGTATCTGATTTGACATGGACCTTTTTAGTGTAAACAAGAATCAAGTAAAAT
>JAVFBZ010074996.1:12902-26586 GCA_032466195.1 Katharina tunicata | reverse complement strand
GACCATATGAAGTAGTCTCCTAAATTGCTGTCCTTTGTGCGTGAAAATGTTTTATTGTCTTGATGGAAACATTAAGTCGATAATGGTAATGTGGAAATGTTATTCCATATAGGTGGTAATTCCATTTTAAAAAAATAACCGCTTAGTAAATTTATAGCTATCAAATCATCAAATAAAATAGTAATTCCTTTAATAAACTGAGAAAAAATTATCTTGGGCCATTTTTATTTCATAATAATATATATATCAATAGAGGTCGCGCGTTAGCCGAGCTGAGCCTTGCATTGCTGAGTCCCCTTCACAGGTCCCTTGTTTTACCTTATATGTATAAATACGGGAAGTTTCCAATAGTTATGAAGATCATGGGGCGTATTTCTCTCTTGGTTTTCTACAATACACCGACAACGCAAAGACTTCATATATACGTGAAATACCATAGAGTACATGTATATTCAACACTTCATAATAATGATATGTATGTTACTAAGCCACAAACAATATGGCATTCAATATTAAACATACGAAAGTATATTTACACTGTAAAGTGGCCTAAATTTTCATTTGAGTGGTGTTTAACATCATTCTCAAGGTTATTTCACTTATAGACGACTGCGTTGTGTTGTCGGTGTGTGGTGAAAAACCTGGAAGAAAGCCCACCCTGCAATCTCTTCAGTCAACTTCTCCATTAAGCCTAAGGTCGCCAGGTGGATTTAAACCAATACCAGTTACACTGAAGGGGACTCAGCAGTAAAAGACTCAACCAACTGAGCCAGCAAGGGCGTAGTTTTAATGTGGCTTAATCAAGGAAATGAAATTTCCACAATTTTTTTTGTAACTGCTCAATACTCTACATGTAAATGTATATCCTCATACATGTAGTAGCATAAATAACTAGTTTCGTCTTAACCAAAGAGTTCCTTGAGAGTTTTGTTCTTCTTGTACGCTATGATAGATCTCTGTGATAGAGGCTTATAATCAAATATATATCTATATACATAAACAACAAAGATATATCAACAAATCAAACACACCCCAAACAAAAAACAAAAAAAATGTAAATACTAAATTCAAAGAATTATTGTCAATACATTTAGGTCCCTTTGGTATTTATAACATAAATGGACAGTAATTCAAAACCAAATTGTATCATTTTATCTCAGTTCTCAAAGACTCCCAGCAGACTTTATATGGATGTTCTGACATTTCTATTCACAGACTTTCTGACATCATTTAAGGAACTTTCAGAGTTGATACCATGCTTATTAATCAGGAAATGACCCCTGACCCCCCAGCACTGTATACCGACATGAGGTAATCGATCAAGATGATCAACGTGTCACAGCGATTCTAACCATATCCGACAATCCATCTTCCACACAAGATATCATGTTGCCAAGGAAGTCTGTAGCACTTTTATATCTCCAATTTACACAGCAGGAGAAATGCCAACAACAGCTAATAATGCTGTAATTGTACATAATGTGCTTTGTTGTGAAACATAAAAAACTGATAATGCAGGGATATGAATGGTCTAAATTTGTATTTAATAGGCTTACTACAAATGTTCAGTACTCTTGTCTTCTAAATATGTACATGAAATTTACGATGGTACAAGTACTGAACTGAACAATAAATTTGTTATACAACTAGCATATATACATATAGTCTTTTATCTGTAGACTTCAGACACAATATGTACAGCAACTGACTCTTCCCCAACCGCCTGCCCGAGTCTCCTCTGTTGGTGGGAAAAATAAGCCAAAAGAACGCACGAACAAGTGGCCGCCATCAACTCCTGCAAATTGTCGTACATAGAAAGTTCACGTAACTTCTGGAATTCGCTATTTTAGAATAAATTACACATGTACCGTTAAATGAGATAAATGGTGTTCTCGAGCTTCATCTCACAGATATAGCAGATTCTCAGAAAAGAAAAAAATTCCACTTTGTTCCATTTCTAAAGCCAAAAGTCTTTAGCAAAACTTCAAAAAATATTTGAAGATGATTAAAGGTTTGAATGTTGTCGATCTAATTCTTTGGTGAAATTCATAGACTTTCATGAATAAATATAACATTTGTAGCTGGTAAAATCATAATAACTATTAAATGGAAAAAAAAAACCTTTAAATTACATCTATTTGAGATTCAGGGTGTATTGTGTACTGTTTGTATAGTGGTGAACTAAATACATCCACCTGATTGCAGAACAGCTACACCTCACTCCAAAATTTGCTTAAATCATTTAAGAAATTCAATACAATGGCCGTTAATAATAAATGCAATTCATCATTTCAGGGTCACTATGCTGATTCTTAGCAATGTGATGACCAACAACAAAGAAATAAGAAATTTTGAGACTGTTTTGTATCCAGAAACTACTTGAGATTACTGGCCAAAGAACTAATAAATATAACCATTATTCACACATGAGGGACACCCCATTGCCAGTTTAACTACAGGTGGGAGGAGAAGCTGAGGTCACATACTCAGGCCACATTAAGACAGGTCAAAGGCAGGTGTAACATGGAGCTCGATTGTGTGGTCATCTGCTCTGTCAACCAACCTAGTTCAATGACGCCCCACAACTGGGCGCCCAGGGTAAACACACCGAACCTATATCAACATTGAAACAATCAGTGGGCCCCCTAAATTCCTTGAAAAGATTCTGAGCTAGTGTATAATGTGGGTGCATGCACAATAAAAATCCTAACAATTTTCCCCTTAATACCATATCTACAGTGTTAGTTTTTAACATAAAATTTGGTTCCCAAACTGAAGCAGCAAGTATGAACCGGATGAAACATATACCCCCAATTCTCTAAAGCTAAGAATGTCATTTATATTTTTATGTTCACATTTTTAGGAGGGTGTATTGGTTTAATCAGGTGTTCTTCCAGGCATTCTTTTGATTAAGTTTGCTCCTTGGTCCTTTATTAAGTTGGTATACAGTATTTTCTACAAAGTTTTCTTCCAGTCAATCCCTAAAGCTTACTTATAGAACCTCTGCGAGATCTTCACCAGTCATGAGACAACTCAAGCAAGTTTTTTTTAAAGTAAGATTCTACAGTTGAATTTTGGGAAAAAAGGTTTTTGTTTTACTTTTCTGTAATAAAAAAACAGGTGTATTAAGACCTGAGATGATCAACTACTTATTTTTTTTACATTTATATTTCTAAAATATGCTTCCATCTGCATGGTTTCCTGTGACGTTTTTGCATTTCATGCATAATTAATTCAATTTCGGATTTCTCTATTTTTATAACATCAGCGCTTTTTTATTTACCACATTAAACGTAATTATATTTTGATTTTTTTTGGGGCTTCAGAGTTTCCCTTCCAGACACACAGTAGTCTGAGTGGTTGAATTTAGGGAATTCCCCAAGTGACCTTGACAGCAAACTCCCACAATCCCCACATTGCGTCAAGGTCAGCTAGCAACACATAAAGTATTCACATGCACAAGAGAGTCAGTGTAACATCTTAGACAAACGCAGACAACTTCAAACAACAACAACCACGCATGACAAGATGTCTGGAAATTCTTCCAATGTAAAATTGTGTACTCATTTAATTAAAAAAATTGTTCTATAGTTCATACACATACTGAACATAACTGTTTTAAAGTTATATTTCATGGAGGCTAAAACAGAGTGTTTATTTAACTTAACCAAAGTATATTAAACCCAGCAATCTTTTATCAAAATGACAAGGAATTTAGCAATTGATTTTAATAATCTACTCTGTCAAAGTCAGGATGAGGCATCTATCTAGACAGCCAGATGACCTGTCTCAAGTGCTGGGCATTAAATCAGGTGGAAGGTAGATCCTTGGTTCTATAAATAAGGCTTTTTTAGCCTCTCACTAAAAGTAATATTCAGATACATGTATATTCAATTTAAGTCAGTGCAATGTGAAATTTGATCTGATATGGCTGGTCTGGTTCCTGCTACCAGGCAACAGGTACAGAAACAGTAACCTCTTGCTGACAATTCGAACAGTGGATTAGGGACATGGTTGATTGGTTAAAGTCATGTATGTAACTGGGATAATAGCCACTCGCCATGCAACTTTTGTAATTTTGTTCTTGTTCCTCCTATGCCACATATGTGGCCAGAGTGTAAATAAAGAGAAATTGAAGATGAAGTTAATTTATTGATTGATTAGTTTTTAACACCAGAAGTTGAAAATGGAGTTAATTTATTGATTGATTAGTGTTTAACACCAGAAGTTGAAGTTGAAGTTAATTTATTGATTGATTAGTGTTTAACACCAGAAGTTGAAGTTAAGAAGTACATGTATGTGCCGTCAATTTGGGACAACATTCACATTTTATATTCTACATGTTCATTTTTATATAATCTGAAACACTAGAAGCCTTCCAATATAGTATAAACTTTCATGAATATCAAAAGAACATGTATCTGTGCTAACTAACTATCAAATCATTGAAATGCCTATCTTGTAATGACCTTTTGGTATCCACTGTTATGTGCTTTGCTATAGGTACCATCTAATCAGCCTTTATTCACAGCCCATAAATATTGATGTGAAATAAATATTACACAATTACTACCAGTGGTATGTGTGGTGCATATAAATTGGAAATGTAGGTGAACTATATGTACTTGTTTGGCCTACAATCATCCAATTCCTTGTCCCTGATCTGGGGTTTAAAAGAGGCCCAAACAGATGACAGCCATACACTCTGATATGGTTCTTCTAATAAATTTTTCAGTCTTATTTGCCATCAATAATGATCAACTCTAATATATGTGAGGCTGAGGGTTGGATTTGGAAGAGTATACAGTACATGTTCAGTGGGATTTTATACACATTCGTAACAGTCTCAAGCTGTCTCAGAAATTTAATGCTCAATATGGGACTTTTAGTCTAAAAAAAAAAAAACATGCCTGACCTTGCTTGAACACTCACAAAACTCACCAAAGTAATATGAGCCTACATGAAACCATTTTAAAAAATAAATCTAAAGTTGGAATCTATATATATGAATGTCATTTTTTATGTAAACAATTAAACTACATGTACTTCCAACTGAATCTTTCTTTCACAGGCAATATTACTTCCCAGTAAAGCTTCTTGCATTGCATCTACATGTAGGTAAACCGTAATGATTTATATATAATTATTGCATCACAATAAACTTTCTTTCTGTTTTATTAAAGGTCAAAATTAATAGTTATTTGTTTCATTTAACTGTTTAGTATTGTAGTTAGAAAATTACCATAATGTCACAAAATACAAATTTCAATTTCATTCTTCTTTCAAAATGGGTAAGGACTTACGACATATTGTTTGTCAATAACATTCCTAAGAGTATATACATGTATTAATATATCAATTAAGAGATTTTCCAGACGGAAATCTGCATGAATAAATAAAAACGCAGTTACCGTTAAATTTGGCGGTAATGGAACGATACAGATTTACAGACTTTATGACATGTATTAAACTGGTTTGTTTGGTATTACAGTCACTTATGATATATCCACTGTGACATGTAGATCTACTCCGTGAGGTATTTAAAGCTTTAGTCACACAATTTGTGGAATGAAAGTGGACATGCTGATCCACATTGTCTGATCATTAGTGAAATAAACCGACAAGAAACTAGAAAAGCACACAGACTCTCTGAGGGTAGTTTCTCTGGATAAGCTGGCAATGTAACTCATTTTGGGGGCAATGTGGGTATGATATCAAACAGAATGAGAATATCAACTAGGATAGCAGGAGAAGGTAATTTACAATAAACAATTCCTAGCCCTTAAACATACAGGGCTAATACAAAGTACAGTTCAAACAGACAGAATATAATAGACATTAGCACTGAGCTGGTTCGGCACACAGAATCTACAGACATCAGTTATTTGGGTGAAGTCTGTGAATGCCTGAGTCTGTGAAACATTGACCGGTATCTCCATGGCCTCACTAGCTATGTCCATTCACAAACTGACCTGCAGCCGTTTCAGGTCATTCAAGCGACCAGCCAGCAGCATCTCTATATAAATGCAGCCCTGGTAAAACATCAAATGTTGGGTCAACTGCATTGAACTTAACCTCGTTTGCCTCTTTAAACGACACTGTGACAAATATTGTTGGATGTACAGTTACAGTTTGATAATACAAGCTAATTCAGCCAATCTAGCCAGTCTGTGACGGTTTATTTCAAACTAAAGAGCATGCCATGTAACTGTACCATTAAGAGGCACCAAAATACACATCAATTTTAACAGCTCATTTGTGGCCCAGTGGTCGACTAATCAAGGTTAGCATGTCAACATTACATTGTCCAGAAATACCCACATAAATCATGGTCTCCTGCGAATCAATATAGGGTTATTCCCCTTGTGGAATAGCGAATCCTCTTTCATTTATTCTCCACCCGGCCCACATTTGTAATAAAAAAAAAGATGACAAAATTGTTTGTGTTTGTCAAAACTACTATTGAATGAATTGCAAAAGATCTTTGTACATAATTACCTTCAAGGTTAACAAGGTCATTGATTGATTGATTGATATATTGATTGATTGATTGATTGATTGATTGGTTGATTGATTGGTCTTGTATAAGGTTATTATCTTTATGTTAGGTTATAGGTTATATTGTATTAAGATTATTTCACTCCGATGTCAGACTGCTATCATGCCCAATGGGTGAACGAAACCGTCAGCAACACTGGCAACACACAAGGATGCCACAGAACAAGAACAGGACGGAAACAGGGCACCACAACATATCTGGGTCACTGATGCCCCTTAGCTCAAAGTGAGCCAGGACACAGGAAAATCTTGCCAACCACCTAAAGGTTGTAAATAAGGTGTCTTGCCAAAAAAGTGAGAAGATAACTTGAAGGCCTCAGGGCTTAGGACCAGTTAACTAGCCTCTCACCATTAATGCTCCAATGATGTTATTAACTACCTTGTAACAAGGTTTGCTTGGTTGGGGTTTTATGCATCACTTTAAGTTATTTCACTCTTATGAAAGCGTGCCAGATCAATTGGGTGATGGAACCACCCTGAACAACACTGGCAACATGAAACATAAAACAGGACGTTTTACAGGACAAAACACAAAGAACCAGCTTCCTGATGCCCCATAGCACCAGGGCAGAGGAAGCTTCCAGTCAACTGCCATCGATATCATTAAGGAGCATCATGGCTTACTCGCCTCACTTGTATGGATTCATCGAACTCTACCATTAAGATTTAACTTTTAACATTTAAGTGAAGAACCTAGCTCAAAATGTATGGAGGTGGTAGATTAATAGTCTGTTTTTATTTTTAAAACCCTGGCATACATAATAAATGTACTGTTATACAAAAAATTAGTATTTGTGTGGATTAAAAAGAGTAGTGATTTGACTTTAAATCTTACCTCAAAATCAACATTTGCCCTGTCAAATTTCTTAGAAGTTTTTTTTAATTTTTTTATTGGATTTGCATAGCAATTTTGGTAGAAACCTCTGAGGAAATGTGCTAAAAAGTTCAAACCATAGTTCGTTGCTGCTTTAATACATTCAGGCACTGCCGCTGTGAAATTTCAGAGTTAAAAACAAAGAATTTGAACAGTGTTACAAGTGACTGATGAAGATGTAAGAGGCAATGGCATTGTTCAAGTCTATCAATCCACGAGCCTACAACTTCCACATGTATTATTTGTAGACAATGAAAAAGCAGGCGGCAATTCCGCCAGGTCCACCGCTATTTCTACTAATTAATGGAAAATCAAGCCTTTACACGGATCAAGACAAAAGAAAAATTGACAACAAATCCATTAATTTGCTGGAAAAGTAAGACCGAGCGACCAGAAGAAATTGATTACAATCTTGGTGCTATTTGGGGACAAGTTTTAAAATCAAAGTTCACACTCAGCAACTGTCTAATGATAGTTCTGGTGTCTGTACACTACAGTCAAATTATTTAGTTCTGGTCTAATAATCTATTAATGCAATTCCAGGTTCAGGAGCCAATAAAATGCTGCCCATAGTTAAAAAACGGAGTAATTTATCCTAAAAATTTCATTGGAATGAGTTGTATTAACTTGTATTCTACAAAATTCCTTTTTAACAAGTTACTGATGTGTTTGTTGTTTGATTTAAACAAAATAGTTTTATAGACTTTTGATATAATTGACTTCATTCCACTTGTTAGCTTTTCTTGCCAATCTATTAAACAGGTAAAGAATATTACTAGTTACATGAACATGTAGCTAACAGCAATAATCCCAAAAACAAAACACAGCTTCACAATGGTTGGTTGGTTTGTTTGATTGGTGTTTTTCACCGTACTTTTAAGGTTATTTTACTCATATCAAGTCTATTTAAAACCCCAGGGCAGAGGACAAAAGATGCTTATCCATCACAACAGATACAGAGATAACATTGCTGTTTCCAAAGCAAAGTCATGAGGAATTGTGTTATCAATTTGTATAGGCCTAGACTTACAGTATTGTCACATCACATGGTGTTGATGATAGAAATAAGAACCAACATACTTGTATCACTGTTTCAGATACAAACTTATTCTACTTACAGATACACAATTCAAAAAGTTTTAATACACTTTTACAAACCTATACTGTTCTTTAATTTTACCATCATTTGAAAGTATAAAAAATGTAATGGCCCTTTAACAGATGGACAAAATAATACTTAATGGCTTCAACACGCTACAAATTGGAAGAGAATTTTATCAGTAGTTTAATTCCGTGGACATTCATTGTTATTGGAAGCAAGCTCCTAGATGCCTTTACCACATCCAGATTCCACGTTATCAGTTCTCCTTCATTCCACTGTGGCTTTTTTCTAAAGAAGAGTAATTCTAGACTTTGCCGACAACTTGTAATGAATTTTTTATGGTTTCTCTACGGGAAAGCCAGGAATCAATGGGTCTATAGGTGGAATAAAGAAGAAATTCAACTCTGGGGTCCAATCACCTGCTAACTCTGGCTTTACTAATTCTACTTTTGTGCCCAAATGGTTTCCCAATAGTGGAATTAACAGAGTAGCATCTCTCAATTTTTAGACATTCGAGTCTGATTATCAGAAAATGACATCCCTATTCAGCTTTTAAAATGAAAGAAAATCTAATGGCCTTCGATACAAGTTTATGTCCTCAACCAACTATTGGAAAACAAAAGGTCACGCTCATCATGACTTTCATTTATGTTTATATTTTTTAGTCATTTAAAGGTTTAAACTTTTCAAGATAAAAATCTAGTTAGCATTGTAGAATTAGCACACTGTCTGCGTTTTTATTAGCAGAGTAAATGAGTTTCCCTCTCTATATCACGATCATCAGTTTCTGTTAAATCAGTAAAGAGATTGGGCTTAAAATGAGTAAATGACGCAGGTGTATAGGCAAGCTTCTTTTCTTTCTCTAGTCATAAAATATATCGAAAGGTCGAACCGTTGAAATAATAAACATGCAAGTTATGAAAGTTTATTCCATTGATTCCCTAGACATTTTTCGAAGAATTCAGTGTAATAAAACAAGATTGTTAATGTTATATAACAAAATAACATATTATAATTTTTATTTCATTTTTAGTGGGGTTAGTTGCTTAGATTCTGTAGAAGGCTTCAATCTTCACACATCTTTACCCACGGCTATAAAAAAAAGCAGCACAATATAGAAAGAGTTACGAAGGAGACTTCTAGCAGCTGTCTCATACATTGTCCTGCCCGACCATTAACGCTCCAATAATGCACCATTAAACGCGGGTTTTAATAAGAGTGCTGAGTTCGTCGAGCAAACCTACCCAATTAGTGGCTGACTTCAATGTGTGATATTAGCTATAACATTTACCTAACTGCTTTCCGAAAACCACCCGTTATTAAGTCTTTTTGTTATCAGAAGACTCCAGTTTCAAAGAACGCAAAACCAAACTCAATGCTCAATCAATGACGAAGCTGTAATTGATACTTGAGCAGACAAAATCACCCATGAGCTTGAGCAAAGCTTCGTTTTCAGTCGCAGTGGAGAGTTATGTCCCATCGAAAAACAAAATTTCACTAGATTTCATTGAATAGAAAATAACACTCTTCAATTACACATATATCAGCCCAAGTTGAACAGATCTCATTTCCTAAAGGTCACAGGGGGTCAGGACAGATGGCTTGAAGGATAATACCACTTGATAACTTTAATCCAAAATTTTCATCTGTCCGACGGAAATAAGGAAAAAATCACCTTGCACATATCATCTCTGGAGAGCAATAACAGTGCATTAAATCAGACCCTTCAAAACATCTTTTGTCAAAAGTTTTTATTTCATTTCCAGAAATGGTTGGTTTTATTGGAAAATTAGGTTACCTAATATCGAAAAGAAATTTGAATCCAGCAAATCCATTCATATAAAGGGATGGAAAATCTATAACTATATTACTGCATTGTAAAGTTAACAAAGAGACCACACATTGCTGCTACACAATTATATTCAACTGAATTACATCTCGGTATGGTTTCACTACAATCCAAAATGTAATGTAAGCTACATGTAGCTACAAATGCAAAGTAGCTAATAATTCAAAACCAAAGTTCACTTTGGAAGCATTAGAACAGGTATGGGACATTAATACTGTGGAACACAATAGCTAGAATCACAGTATAAATTAGAAATTTAACAAACTTTTAAAATGCATGCTTATTCATAGACCAGTCAGGTAGAGTGCCAAGCCTCTAACCCAAAACTCTTCTTTGGAGTTACTGTAAATTTATGTACGTCATTTCTTCTCTTTGCAACAATACAACAGTTGATGTCCATAAACAATGATTGCAATTTCTATTTGACTCCTTTGGAAAGACAGTGGCATGAGAGGAACAAAATTGAGCAACACCACGTGAGTCGGGTATCTCTGCTGATGTACTTAAGGTTATTTCTCCTAGTATGACAGTCCAGCGATTGGGTGACGACAGGGTGAGTGAAACCACCTTGAATAGATCTCACTGCCAACAATGCAAGACAATACATGGCAAGCACTGGACTTAACCTAACACCACAACTGATCGACTTTGTACTGCCACCTATAGTACTTAAAGCACCGGCGGCCCGTTTCACAAAGCGATCGTAGGCTACGTTCAACGTGAATACCATAGCGACCAGTACTAGAGGCATTATGTTTTCATGGTAGTTACGTTCAACGTAGGCTAAGATCACTTTGTGAAACAGACCCCAGGGCATAAGAAACTTTTCACCACAGCTCGCTTTTTCTCAAGGTTTATAGTTACTCGTTTCCCAAAATATAACATACCATTGTAGATACACTGTACAAGAACAAAGCTTTCAGTTTAGCAGGACAAACCAGGATTAGCCAAACGCTGCAGTATTTAGACTTCATATGGTTTCAGACAGATGCCTTTAAAGTGAATTCATTGATTTTAATACTCTGAGCAAATAACCAAGAATCAATGGTCGCTGAGAGATGGCTTAATTTCTTTTTATTTCTTTTTCCAATTCCTTGAAAATTTGATTGAACGCTTTTTGACTCGAAAGCATGCCGTCAACTTTACACACACACTAGTCAGACTGACTCAAACCTGTAGAGTGGATTTGAAGCTCAAATCCAAAACCAGCAACAATCTCCAATACTTTACTAATGCCTTTAACATGATGTTAAAAAAAATAAAAATAAAGAAAGGCTGATATCACAGGCAAAACAAATAATTGGATTTAAGCAATTTGTAATAATTTGTTAGAGACACAGGAAAAAATAATAATTCATAATGTGTGTTTGTTTGATTGGGGTTTTCTGCCGTACTTAGGGTTATTTAACTAAATTCATAATGAGAAATTAAGAGCCCAAAACTATAGAAAAATATAAACTCAAACCACTGGTCAGTCTAAGAAATCTGACAAGTACCACCAAAACGCAAATTAATTTTAGAAATTATTTCGAAAAAACTCTTATAAAACCAACCTAAAACGGTGTCCAAGAAAATTCCAACATGAAGCCTTGAAAAGACCAATAAAATAATGATGTATGGTTTATTTCAAGAAACTATTCTTTCATGAAGGTAGCGGCTACAAAAAAGCATATCAGAGAAGTACTCGTGAAAAGAAGATGAAGCCCTCTAAGAGTTAGTGTTAATGTGTCTGTCCATCCTGTTAAGCCTGTCGATTATCTCCGGGGTTTAAGACGCGCCCAATCTTCACCAATCTTTGCCTATCAGTCAGTTAAGGAGATAAAGGAGAGCACCATTGTCAGCTTCTTTATTGATTACTTAACTGTTCAATACGGGTGTCAAGACTAAATAAGGAGCCACAACATCGGCGATGCTAGAAAAAAAAAAATCATATAATTGGAATAGATTAACTGTGAAGGAAAACTGCCTTATTTTGATAAATGTAAAAGAAATATTTGTCTATAACCAACAAAATGCAAACTGTTTGCCTTAAAAGTGCAACATTTTCAGTTTATGCATATACATGTACATGTAGACATGAAGTACATGTTGGGATGAATACATAAAACATTACATCATTAATAATTATATAATATAATGACATTTGTTGCCCAAAGAAAATCTCCTATTAGAAAAATACACGAAAATATCATTTGAATACAGTGACCAATTTAATCATATATGTGGATTTTTATTTTTCCAATTTAATTCAAATTCTGACATTTCAACAACTCAGGACGGGTTGCTATAGAAACGCAGAAATAAAGGTGCCGAAATCTAGCCTCTTTACCACCGTCCAGTTCAAGATAAAATTGAAAATATCTTCACAGCTTCAACTTCAATCAGTGGCCTTTAGCAACAGTGACTGCAATATTCATTCATCACACGTTGAAGCAGTCATTTGGGGACACTTGCTCCGCAGGAAGTCTCCGTTTCTACTGAGGCACATTGGGAAATACTGATGACTCTGCTACTGTCAATTCAGGAAATTACGTTAATGAAGAGCTTAAATTTGTTAGCATAATCACCAACATTTTTTCTTCATATCCACACAAAAGCATACAATGTATAGTTTTGCCTTGCGAATCTAAATTTTATTCTGCTTTAGACGGTGCCTTTATTCAACATTTGTTCAATTCTGATGTGCTACATATATTCTTGGATCCATTTTTTATTTTCATCACACTGCCTGAGAAAATGATGAATTACCAAGACAAATTTTCCATGGACAAACAAGTAAAGCGTTTTACCACATATCTTATATATTTCATACATGTTTGTAACACTACTTTTCCCTTTACAAATACATGTCATGTACATTTGTGCCACTGAACTGTCACACTAACAAGACAAGTTAGAGAGAATAACAATTTATTTCCAAAACCACAAAATACGGCACCCTCCAGGGTACGATGAAGATCAAAAGTTTAAAAAAAATTAAAAACAGCACAACCCAATATAAAATGTTGATCTTGTTTATTCACTAATTGACTTATCAGACTGACTACATAATCAATCAGATATTTTGTTCCAGCACTCAATAACCAGTCAGACTGAGTATATTACCAACCAGACATTTTGTTTCAGTACTCACTGGCCAGTCAGACTAAGTGTATTACCAACCAGACATTGTGTTTCAGCACTCACTGGCCAGTTAGACTGAGTGTATTACCAACCAGACATTGTGTTTCAGCACTCACTGGCCAGTCAGACTGAGTATATTACCAATCAGACATTTTGTTTCAGCACTCACTGGCCAGTC
>JAVFBZ010074996.1:0-12802 GCA_032466195.1 Katharina tunicata | reverse complement strand
TCAGACTGAGTATATTACCAATCAGACATTTTGTTTCAGCACTCACTGGCCAGTCAGACTGAGTATATTACCAATCAGACATTTTGTTTCAGCACTCACTGGCCAGTCAGACTGAGTGTATTACCAATCAGACATTTTGTTTCAGCACTCACTGGCCAGTCAGACTGAGTATATTACCAACCAGACATTTTGTTTCAGCACTCATAAGCCAGTCAGACTGAGTGTATAAAAAGTCAGATATTTTGTTTCAGCACTCACTGGCCAGTCAGACTGAGTATATAACAAATCTGATATTTTGCTTCAGCACTCACTAGCCAGTCAGACTGAGTATATTACCAATCAGACATTTTGTTTCAGCACTCACTGGCCAGTCAGACTGAGTATATTACCAATCAAACATTTTGTTTCAGCACTCACTAGCAGTCAGACTGAGTATATTACCAATCAGACTTTTTGTTTCAGCACTCACTGGCCAGTCAGACTGAGTATATAACAAGTCAGAATTTTTTTTTCAGCACTTACTGGCAGTCAGACTGAGTATATTACCAATCATGTTTGTTGTTGTCAGGTGGACTACATAACCAATCAGAGGTTTTGTTGAAACAGACGCAGTTTAACAAAAAAGTGATACAACAAAATCTCTGATTGGTTATGTAGTCCACCTGACAACAACAAATATGATTGGTAATCAGGCCAATCATACATGTAGGTTTTGTTGTATCACTCTTTTGTTAGACTATGTCTGTCTCAACAATTAACCAATCAGATGTTTTGTTGTATCACTCTTTTGTAAGACCACGACTGTCTCAACAATTAACCAATCAGAGGTTTTGTTATATGATAGTATTCCTTAACGTGTTAAGACTGCATGACCAATTGCATGTTTTGATACATCACTTAAGGGTCTGGTGACCAGCTGCACATCCCTGTGTGTCTTCTACAATGTATCATCACTTAACAGCCTCTGCCTCTAGACTGACTAGACAACTAATCATATACCTTATGCCCCTTACAATTGAGGAGAGCCATATGGCAAATACCATCCAGATGTAGGTGAAAATATATAAACAGGCTTTTAGAAAAATGAGTTCAGTTGGTAAGACATACAATAATAACAAAGTAAATGTTGGCCTATATTTTAATCGATCAAGACAACACTTTCGAAATGAAGGAAAAGGGTTTCTTTTGCAAAATGCAGAAATATTCTAACAGTTATCATCAAGTGTTTATAAGTTGCACTCAAATTTTTGGGGTCAAAATAAAATGTCATTGGGCCAGTTTTAAAAGACATTCAGAAAATGGTTAGATTCTCCTTTAGGTTTGAAGGAACCTTAATTTTAACCAGATGTTTTTATAAGATACTGACTGATACCATAGCAGTTTATCATCGCACTCAAAGATGTTTTACTTATATGAAGACTTTGCAGTGTTGAGGTATGGTGGAAAACTAAGAAGAATCTCGGAAAAACCACCCCCGCAAAAACTTTGCTTATATACATGTACCAAAGGTTTACCAGGTACAGTGCATATGACATGACTAAGCAGTCCAACGCTCAACCAACAGGTCCCATACTGGACAAATGACTTTTCACTTGACTAGTTAATCCGAGGTTTCTTCAATATGGAAGATCTGGTTAGCTCAAAGGGTATCATTAAATGACTTCTATGGTCAAGGGCTTTGATATTTGATCAATACACAAAAACATCTGTCAGTGGAAAACCATATATACAGAAAAAAGACACTAAGAATCTCTGGTTTGTATTAAATTATCTGTATGTTTAGTGATTGTGTTTTGTTAATTTTATGATGCTAACCTTTTTATCCTTTGCTTAATACAAAGGCATCTCTACCTATCTACATATGTTGAAAAGCAGAGATCTACAGAAGATACATGTATCAGATTAAGCCTTTCTATGGGCACAGAAGTATAGAGGAATGAGAGCAATTACCACAGCTGGCAGATCTACGGTCTCTTGGGTTCTTCTCTCCAGCAACCAATCTTCATGAAAACAGCTGATCTTTGGTCACGCTGACAATCGCTTGGAAGCCCTTGAAATAAGAGAGAGGGTGGTCATCCCGTAAAGGGGACAATGAATCAAACAGAGAGAGAAACCTTACCGGATGTATAACCTTATGTCCACGGGCAATAGGTAACAATGGGGTAATATTACCACCAAAGAATGTTGCAATATGTTGCAGTTATCTAACATAACCATGTTTTATGAGCAGACCACAATAAATGGTTGATATACATGTATTATACTCATTAGATTCATTACTTTTTGTAAATGTATCAAAATTTAAAAATCAAAATCCCTCAAAATATATCAAAGGGTGGTGGAATATATTTACGGGTCTACCATAAAAAAACATGTGAAATAAACAGATTTAATGACAATATTTTATCCAACTCATGGTTAGCTGATTTCCCTCTGCCAGTCTGATTTGTCTTAGAAAGGTAGAGCCTGTGGAATATTACAAAACTATACACACTCATATAGTGTAATATATATATAGCTTCTTGGATGATTGATTTATTTATTTATTTAATTGGTGTTTAACATCTTACTCAAGGGTATTTCAATTGTATGATGATTTGCGTTGCCGGTGTATGGTGCAAAACCGATGAAGAAAATGAAACCTATGAAAACACCCTGAAAGCTCTGCAGCCAACAGAAAACTTCCTTAATATGTTTTTGTCAAGAATAATCACACTGGCACAGGGATATCGACTAATTAAAGTCAACAAATGATCTCATGTTCTAGATCAATTCTCAGAGAAAAGTTTCTAGATAGACCTCAATCTCGAATTGTTCTGGATAACCTAAAGGCGCATCTCAATATATACAGCTAAGGCCTACACTCTACCTGGGGGATTCTAACATATACCCAATACAGTTAAGGGGGCTCTCCAGTCAAAGGCTCAACCAGCTGAGATGTGGCGAGGTCTCATTCCATGGATGAAATAACCTTACTTGTGGTGTAAAACCCTTATCAATCAACCAGACAAATGTTGGGAGGCTTTTTTAGGTCACTTATGATACAGGTTTTTTATTAATAGACATCCCTGCAGACCAGTAATATAAGACAAAGTATATTAACTGTTAGGATACACTCAGCTTGGGAGGTATGTGCATGCACTAAGCAGGCATTGTTCTTCTTTAAGCTAATGGCTTTGGGTTACAATAGATGTTTAAGATAGTTTGGTTTTAACTTGTCTTTGGAAGCTCATAGGACAGCACACAGAGATATGACTACCCCTACTGTGTGTATCAGACATATCAACAATTTTGTCTGGCTGCCAAATTCTTCATTCACTCTGTTACTTTAGAGACAATGTTGCAACTCTTTCTGTCCTTTTCAATGCTTTTTCAAGGTTGTAAAATGACTGACAAAAAGGACAGGTGTCCGACTTAAGATTTTGCAAACCATTAGACTACATGTACATCTAAGACTAAATGCTATCTATACATATTCATTGTCTTAATTTATAACCTTCATCAAATTAAAAGAGAAGGAAAAAAAGGTTAGAATGTTGTCTCAGTCGTCTTCAGCATCTTTGTAATCTAGTCTGAGAAGTAAGACTATTGAGAACAAACACTTCACATGCGCAGCTCACCAGACTGAATGTCAAAAGATATACAGACGGAGCAGGGGGAGGGGCAACTTCAAATGCCAAAGGGTACATCCGCACTGCACACACAGATAGAAGGTGTGGTAAACACATGTACGAGTACTGTTAGAATTCAAAATTAATTGTATGCTTTTTCAACAGAAAATGACCCATGTTAATATTTTTATAATTTTATAATTTATATGAAACATTTTATTCACACTTCAAAATCATGAAGTCCTAAGAACTTCAATTAAAATTAGGCAAATTTTTCTTTAATTCAAACTGTATTAGCAATAGAACATGGGGCCATATCTTAACAAGTAAACAATGACAGGTGTAAGGAACGATACATATGCTATGGATTTACAGGTAAAATAAATCCCATAGCATACCAGAAACAGGTAACATGAGTTTCTATTCAAATCTAAGACACAACCTTTTAATGTATATACACAGCTTTTTACCAGTTTCTATTGTTTCAGACTGTATTTTTGCAAGCATACATTTTGGTATATTAATCCACAGTAATTGAAATCATACAGTGTATACAAGTAGAATGTTGAAGTTTTTCAACTCTAGCAAATTTTTTTAAAGTTCTGTTATTGAGTGGATTTGGCAAAATCAATACTGCAATACACTCAGTTCATTGAGAGAATATTATTGGAATAGAGAATAAATTCTCTCAAAGCAATGTCAAGCCCTTTATGAGAGTCCACATGTTAACATCAACAGTGAACCCTGAACCAAAAGTTATGTCCACAATTATAGTCTCTAAACTCTCCATACTCTCCAAATCAATAATAGAAACATGTGGTACTGTAAGAGTCCCCAAATTAAAATGTATGTTTAACAATCACCAACTAAAAATCACTGTATAAAGCCATGTGATATTAAAATGAAATGCTAATTAAAGAAAGATGGCTGGGTGTAAACAACAGAAGTGGTACCGTAGTCTTACCATTCACCATAATTCATGTTATTACTTACATACATATTTACCAGTAAACATGTCTAACTAAGTAGAGGGAAAAGAATCTTGTAGGCCACTTTCTGCACTAGTTAAGACAACACAAAACATAGAGTTAGAGCAAGTTTGCAGGTGCCAAATTAAACAGCAGACATAACGGAATGCCAGCCCAGACTGTACGAACATCTGGCAAAGGAAGATACAGATTTTTTGTGGGTTTTTTATCAACAGCTGACGACAGTTGTATAGTTTACCTCATAACTGCTGAATTGTTCTATTGGAGAAAGAAAAGATCACAATGGTTCAGAGATGTTTACTTTTTTTTTTTTAATGGGTCATGTAAAATTGTCTAGACAAATAAATAAATCTTTTACACAATCTGGATCTAAGCTATTGTAAATTTTAAGACTGTCATACCATAAATGTAATTGAGAAAATATACATTTCAATCTACCTTTTGTCAAGGTAGAACACAAATTCTCTTACCCTGTATCTATAATTTATCTGTTTCTTTGATAGGTGTTTAAAATAATATTTCACTTTAAGATGTCGATGTATGGCAGAAAACAGGAAAGAAATCTGTTAACAGCCCACCTTCATGTAGCTTGTACCTGGTCGACCACGGGCTGAACCAATACTGGGTACAGTACAGTGAAAGGGACTCAGCAGTCAAACACTCAACCAACTGGGCATCCGCAAACCAACACACTGTACATCAGTTGCAAAAAGGTATTGCAACAACTGGTTTGTTTTTTTAATAATTATTAAAGCTAAAGATTTTTGTCACTCATAAGACTCAAAGCTACTGTGTACATGTATTAATAAAAACAACAGTATTGAGCACTTTTAGTACTTTATAACTACACAGTCTATGAGATGATCCAGTAAAAATGACAACCGCATAAGCAAAAATATCAGAGACAGTTCTTCAATTATTCTGCAGATAGTACACCTTTTATTGACCATCATCACATAACTAAGAACAAATGACTTTCATTTATGGCTCTCTCTGGAGAATGAATTGTCTGAGGCACCTGGTATCAACCTAACAAGATTACATATCCTATTCTCTCTGATCCGCAGAAAAGACAATTGGATAGAGGCTATTTTGTGTATCATACAAATTGATGATGACAGGTATGTTATGTATTAAAGTGGATAGAAAAGTTTGGTTATTGACTTTGAAAAGGGCAGTTTCTGTGGAATTAGATACAAGCAGAATAAAGGTCTCTTTGTTTGGATTTGAAGTCAGTCTTTCTGTGTCTTATTGAGAAACTGGTATATCATAACCAATGTATTTATATACAGGAAGACTGTCATGAGCATCTTTAATAATGTATTTGATTTTTACAAGATTATAATGGTATGATTATCGTGAAACACGATTAATGCAGATTCACCGCTTTTTTTTTTTTTTTTTGAGGGGGGGGGAGGCATTTTTTTTACAACAACTATTAACTGCAAAAGACAGCAATTGAACAGTTAGCTTATCTGAAAGCGGGCTCCTGAGTTCTCGTAGGGATCTCTAACTCTCATGTACAAACCACTCAATGCCGTCTTCTAACTCCAACATTTTTTTGCAAGTGTTCTTGAAAATACATCTTAATTGTGTTTGCTTCTTAGGTTCATTGTGCTGAGATTTAAGGCATGTCACACACAATCAGACCTCAAGTTCCTGTTCAATTTGCAGCTAACACGTTTTTTCGACCAGTTTTACTGAATGGCATCGACAGCTTTGTTCAGATACAACAGAGCCAAACTGAAGATCCAATGAAATTTTTTGGCCGACTAGTCTGCGCTTAGCAAGGTGATAAAGACGTTTTAATTTTGTTCCTCAACAGAGCTTCTTAATTCCAGCTGAGAGTAAACATAGAGGACTGGTTAAAATTCTGAGCCAAACCTCATTTCTCCATAATCATGCTTTACAGTTATCAGTGTTCACGTTTAATCGAGAAAATCTGAAATGTAATTTGTGTTCCAGGAGGACCACATGAGGCCAGATTACACATTGTCGATTTTTAAAGTTGAGAAAATCCGAGGGGGAGAGGAAAGAAATTGGTAATAACCTATAATAACCCAACGCTGGTTACATGTCAGCGGATTTCACGCCAAGCTCCCCCAACAAAATCGCCTGCTTTACCATACAACGAAATTAGAAATCATTGTCCGCCATTTTTCTCCGGGCAACAGAATGAGCAAACAGCGGGCTTGTAATAACTTTTGCCATATCCATGGCCTTTTTCTTATCATGTTTCAGACAGGAGCTGATTTTTTAAGCAAAATTGACCATCAAGATTGGCAAAGGAGCTGGCTAATCAAAGGACTTTCATCTGGGCTGTATGTCAGCTCTAGCCCCTGCAACAATCTACCCGTTGATCTCATAGGTACACAAGCCATTGGGGTCCTGTCGATAATTCCCCACGGTTTGTTTGTCCAATATTTGAGGGTCTTCGTCAATATTTCCTGGTTGACTGGGGTCGACAGAAGGCCTGTTTCCCTGAGCAGACATGGATAACTTTGTCTACTCCACAATATCACCTTTTTACTCAATGTTTACACAGATTTCCATGTTCCATGAATAATACCAGGCGCTTACATAATACATGAATTCTGCCCACACTAGAAAGGACATCTATTTTCAGATGTTTCCTTGTTTAGAACCTGTAGTACAAAAAGAGATAGATTTTCTTACAGGGTTACGAGTGCAATTAACCAGCAGCTTGCTAGTCATTAAATTAAAAAACAACATCCCTATCAGCTGTCAACATTTTTGACATGCTGTCCTACCACTTTGAATTGTTTTTCAAGCCAATGAAAATACATGTATAGATAACCAAACCCACTTTAATGATGCCAATATGCCCTTCCTTGGTAAAGACTTTCTTTCTTAAATTGTAATTCTTTAGGTCTGCTTCTTTTTTGGGACGGAGAGGGGGAGGGGGTGAAAATTGTACATGTATCCTGTAGGTAATAATATTCAGTTCTGAAAATGGACAAATGGACATTTTTACCATGCAGACATAATGATAGGCACACATTTTAAGTATATATTAAAGGTTTTTCTTGGTTATGTAAGACAAACAAAAGTACTTGTACATGCAGCAGTTGGCACATGTAGCCTGAAAATAGAGAATTAAAATTAAGCCGAAATTCATTTATCATATACATCAATCATTTAACATAAGCCAGAAATTTTTCTGTGAATATATTTCTAATAAACTACATGTACATGATACTGACACCTGTTTTCCAAGTGTTAACTCCATGGCTTTGTTCAAGTCTAATGAATCATCAGTTGATTTTATAAACAAATATTTATATAAGAACTAAAAAGCAAGCTGCAATTTTCGGGTTCTACAGGTGTCTGGTGTCTACTTGTACTAGTATTTCTAGAATGAAACTGGTAAATCATAGTAACTGCTCTGATTTCATTTCATGCTATTCAACAAACCATGAATAAAGCTAAATGTTGAGTCAAACTGAATTCATTATCTTTCTTTTTCTAAGTTTTCCGGTGGCTGAGGAGTTCGCAGGGTGGATTTTATAAGGTTTTTTTCCCGGTTTTCCACCATACACCGACAACGCAAATTACTTATTAATAATAAGTCGTCATATAAGTGAAATACTTTTAAGTACGGCGTTAAACACCAATCAAACAAAAAACAAAAATCTTTCTTCGGAGTTGTTTAGTTACAATACTTAACTATGTTAAACTCCTCAGTAGTAGCCTAATAAAACTGTTGGTTGATATTAAGAAAATGTTTTGCTCGAATAATTAAGCCATATTTGAATCTGATGTGACAACTGACAACGATCTTAATAATCATCATCCAAGTTGGTCTGGGCTTATCATGTAGATTAAAGATATTTTAACTCATAGTATAAGTAAAACAAACTTATTACCTTAAGAGTCACTGCTGCAACATCATGCATATATACATGTACATGTAGCCAGAGACCCGAGTTCAAATCCCGGTGGAGGCAAGCAAAATTGTCTTTCTCTACATTTATACAAAAATATACATGTATGGATAGATATTGAAGGTCATATAGGTGTTGAAGGTCATACAGGTGTCTTATAATACATCACTGCCTGATCTCTTAACTTCAGGAGTTAGGAGGCATCAATAATGTATACATTCCACACCTACGTCTATCAGTATAACATACACACTGACAATCTGTAGATAGAACCGACGTAAGAAAGCCTCCACTACTTAAACATCGGAGTGCCAGATCGCTTAGCAAGACAACCCTTTTATGTCATACATCAGGGACACTTAAGGAAACATAGACAAACTGCCGATTAAAGTAAAGAGCGACTAAAGAAAAAATAGGCCTAAATGCTGTATATCAGTAACATTCCCATTTTAAGAAAATCTTTGTGGAATCTGATCTGCAAATCAATGAAATAATAAACAATGACTACAACTATACCCGGTACTTCAGTCTGTTTTAAAATTATATTTCATATGGGTGTATCCTGAAGGCAATGCTGGAATCGATTTTGGCATATCGCTTGTTATATCTTCAGGTAATTTATAAGCGACTTAGCATCCCATAACCGCAGGTAACCAGTTAATCGTACAATTTATGTAGAGCTTCAAATGGCTTGAAGGCCGTCTCTTAAGCCTGTTACAGCTAGAGAGCATCTGTAATATGTCAGCATCCGTATCCAATATCTTACAGCTTACCACTATAATGCTATATACATGTAGGCGATGGACGCTAATAAAATACCCATACTAAATCATTTATTTCTAAAAGACAGGTATAATACAGTGATTTATGCCTCAGCTCAACTTAAGTGCAAGGTAATATTTCACAAATGTAGGAAATTATGTGTGCCTCAACTAGGAATTGAGCTATGCCATGAACCACACAGACTTCTAAAAAGAGTGCAGACCAAATTTTCTCTAAATTAGAGGCCCAGATTACAATCTCTCTCTAATCTCTAACAAAGGGTAATCCTAGTAACATCTTTTTGTTCACGATGTTATTACTTGTGTCATTGTAAAGTGTACTAAGGTTTGTTATTCTACTGATGCCTGTCAACCTAGCGTAAACTTACTCAGCATTGTATTAATACAGGTAAACTTTTGATCAGAGGTAGAATATGCAAGGGATTTTACTCAGAATGCTGTTTTAGTCATTTAGTTTATTAACAAACAAACACACATCAAAACGGAGTGTTTGCAGAATAATCTTTCTCCAATAAGATTTCATACAAAATGTCCTCATGTTATCAGTAAAACAATTGTCTCTCAAAGAATCACCAAGTTTAACATTGTACTGAAAAAATATTTCATTTTACAACAATCTTAATTATTTCTAAGCTGAATGATTTGGAGTTCATCTGAATTTTGTTTTGTTTTGCAAAACTAGTAAAAATTTAATTTGGACAACTGGTTATAATTGTACCAAGTATTTTGAAGCTAAAGCCTTTAGCTGTCATTGTTCAAAAGGACCACTAATGAGTCTAGTTTCCTCATGGAATCCACTGTGTTAAAATAGATACACTGATGAGAGTCATGTCTTCGATTGACAAAGATTCTAGCCTTCTTAATTAGGAGTCTGGAGAAAATACACCAAGAGAATTATTACCAGCAGTATGACGCCTTGTTACATTAAAGGTACGTAATAAATTAACCACAAGGGAATTACAGGTACACTGGAGAACAACCCAGTCACAAAGAAACCTTGTTTTAAATATAGGTGTCTGCAGGAGAGATACATGTAGAACTGGAACAATCTTTCAAATAGGTTAAACTGGGATGTAGAAATTAAACAAAGTTAATTTTCTTTCAGTCAATCTGGAAACACGATAGTCGCACATCAAAATGACTTAACTGGTTTATTTGATTGCGCTTTTACAAGTTTTACTCCTGATGTACTTCACTTATTTGACAGCACACTAATGGGTGAAGGAAACCACCCTCAACATACCTGAACTCGTAACAAACACAGATGACACGGGACAATCACAGGACCCAATAGGCCCAGCCAACCTCAGGTAAATACGGGACTTTTTCCAGTGATTGAAGGGGGATTTTCAGAAGGGTTTCTTCTCGGTTTTCCACCATGCATACACTGGCAACCCAAATTCATCATATAAGTTAAATATTCTTGAGTGCTACATGTATGCTTCACACTAATCAAATATGTAAATAAACATGACCCAATCAGAATGCCACTAACAAATCTGCATCCTGAAGCCCAGTACTTGGGCCTGGGCACATTAGATTTGGAAAGTTTGTCAAAGAAAAACCTGTCAGGTAGAGGACACACAAACACCAAATAAGAGTCTTTTTCTTGAAAGACATTATTTATGAAAGTAATTTATTTGAGTATAAAAATCCTAATATTACCATGCCATAATTATCTAACCGGCACACTTGTGACCATAAACTTAGCCACATTTTTAACAAAATATAACCTATGTACATTTGTACAAGAATTGCTAGGCTCCCCAGGAAGAAGGCAAAACAAGGTCAAGATTATCAACCTTGAGTTGATTTTTAATGAGCATGGATGGAACTTTAACAAAATTCTACCAATGGTATGTGCGTTGTTAATAATATGAACTGAAAGAAATAGATTGTGTACCCCTTTAACAGTATATGTATGTCATACATGTAATAAGAAATTTAAAAAACGAAAGACTTTCTAAGAAATTTTGTCAAGAAGTATGAAAAATTGGCAAGAATTAGATTCCAAAATTTATAAGGATAAAAAAATCTCCGTCCAATCAGAAAGGGTTGTGAATTCATTCAATCATGACACTGGGATACAGTTTGGTCCCATGAGATCCATGTCGATCAATCAGCCAGGAAGCTGTACTCCATTGCAAATTCAGTCAGACCTTAAAGTGAACAAAACACAAAGCACCTTTCAAAAAAATTGTAAATTTAATTTTCTAGGGAGCAGAGTGTTAGTGTCCTTTGAGAAAGATAGAGCCACTTCAGTCCGACTATCCATTTTGTCTCCCTCACCCCTGTAAGCTTGAGACAGCAAAAAATTCCCCAGACCATCTATCATCACAGAAGGCAACAACTTTTACCAGATTAAGATAAAACACATTTATTTAGTTTGGCCATACAAAGAATGCGGAATTCCTGAGCAAACTAATGTGGTCTGGGGTCCCGGGGATATTTCACCTCCCGTCAAAGAGGGATCTTATATTCATAGGCAACCTCCAACACATGTCCTTTTCTTGATCACAAAATCAATGAACGTGTCGCAAAACTCCGCAATTCCATCCAGCATCGCCAATCAACTCTATGGGAGAATGGATGGGAAACTGACAGAAGCAACAATAGAAGCAACATCTCACCCAACCTCCATCACTCATACACAGCTCAGGACAGAATAAATGCGTATGGACTGATAAACTCAGAGAAAGTATGGTCATAAAGCTCTGAGAATAGAGCCTTATGAAGTTCTGTTATTGCTTATTTCAGAGAGATAATGGTGTTCGGCCAACACTTAACGCCATTGTCATTTCAGACAGACAAGTAAATATGGATATCTGAGTTTTGACCTTTGGATTTGTTACCAGTGATATCCTCCTCATGTTTGCAATGAAATAATCCAAGACAAAATAGAGCAAAAATTTTGAAGCAATCCAAAACTTCATGAATCTTTCTTTTTTGTTTGATAACAATGTTAGAGAATGAGACATGTATTCATGCTTCATCTATTACATGTGTCTTTTACAATATAAGATGTATGTACTGATTTAAAAAATAAGGTTCCAAAAAGTCACATGCCAATATTCACCTTTTTGATGTCACTATTTGTTTGATTTCATTGGTGTTTAGCGGTTTAGTGTATTTCAGTCATTAGGGTATTTCATTATATGAGGATTTTGGTCTTGCTGGAGTATGTTGGAAAACCTATAAATAACCTTGTAACCAATCGGCCATGCCTCAGTACCTCTGTCCATGTGTCTGTTCCAAGATATTAATGGGGAAAAAAATGCCACAAAAAGTCACAAACCAAAAATCACCTCATTCTTTTCAATATATATTTATTTATTTAATAGGTGTACTCAAGGCATGTGTCACTTGTATAAGGCCTTTGCATGTCAGTGTATGCTGGAAAACTGAGAAGAAACTGCATAACCCAATCTCTCCCATCCCCGCCACACTCTCCCATCTCCGCCACACTCTCCCATCCCCGCCACACTCTCCCATCCCCGCCACACTCTCCCATACCC
>JAVFBZ010074789.1:0-26596 GCA_032466195.1 Katharina tunicata | reverse complement strand
CCCCCAACCCTACACCCCCCTCCTCGTCACAATGTTAAACTAAGACGATGTAGTATTTGAGGACTGGACAATGGCTATCAGATGTGGCTACTACATGATCACATGCATGGTGAACCAACACATGTGCCAACTAGTACAATGCTGCTCTGTGTGGAAAATGTCAGTTCAAATCTGAAAGCAAACCTGACATAAGTCTGAAAGGAAATTTGAAGGAACTATTGAAGGAAACTTTCTGATTTCAGCTATACGTTCCAGCATCGGTGTATACACACATCATGGCCAACGATTCGACTGTAACAATTACGTATACATTCAGACTTTAACCCCAACCCTTTGCCCCAATTCTAGGTTTAACCCTGAACCTTCCATACTAGCACATAATTTCACCCTTTACCTTGCCATTTAACTTCTCCCGTCTCCCTCTCTCTAAGATTCTATCCTGCCATTAAATATATAACTTCCCTTCATTTGTCTTTCATTGCCAATGCAAACCGGAAGTCTATTTATCAATATTTCTTTTCGAAATTGACAAAATATGTTTCTATACATTTTACATATTCATAAATAATACCAAAAGTTATGAAACCGGGATATCACAGAATATATATATTACAATAATTTCGTCACGCGTTAACGTTCGAAGCTCCCGGATATTACAGCTGCTTTGTCATTGTGTTTATGAAGAAACAGTATTTCTGAGTGAAGGCTTTGCAAATAAAGGGGAATTACTCTCATGCGCATACAACTGGTAAAGTCCGCGCCTCGTTGTATTCTGTATATTTAGACACTTTCTATGCAGAGCTCCCATATGCAGGAACCGGTTGCTACTATCCATTGTGTTATAATTAATGTTTAGTGTTTAGAACTTTAGAACTAATTTAGAACTTGGTGTGAAACAAAACCCCAAGCACTGATAACATTTCTGATGAACTATGATAATATATCCGAAAACTGAATTTTCCGGCTTTCGGGACGTCACATTTCTGGAATTTGAAATACATTTCGGTTATCATGCTCAATTTCAGTGCTCAATGATGAACTACTTAAGTCACCAATATAGCCAACACCGCGTTCTTCTTACTGTGGATATAAAATTCTAATGAAGAAATGTCGGTGGCACATCCAGGGCGCCACTTTTACAAACAGCGGTAGGCTTACACGGTCTAACCACACAGAATAATCTCAAATATTAGGTTTTCTCCACAGTCAAGTTAAGATTGATTTCTGAATAGAGGTTAATTTCTGTTATAATTTCGGCGCATAACTTCAGTTATAAACTATATACGCGGTAATTGCTTACATTTATCATGTACAAAGAATCAAAGTTTCAAGTTCCCTTTTCTTCCTGCTATACCACATAATACAATAATACCTCCTTGTAATTTGGCTTTATCTTGATATTATTAAATTTTCATTGTGTTCAAGCGAAATACAGTGTTTTTGATTGGTTCAATTATTGCGTTCATACTCCGATGAACCGAAAAAAGTGTTAGCCGCGCCCACTTGAACGAACTACTTTCATCTTTAATTTACAGAAAATGAAGACGGTATTACGTAATACAATCAATTTATTTTGACATTATTTACTTGAATAAAATACGCGGATTCATACAGTTTGCACCTCGGTTTTTTCGTTCATACTCCAATGAACGTAAAAAAGATTGCAGTCAATCCTTAAGTATTTCTAAGATATGGCTACTTATGATGCGAATTATTGCAATATAATCTGTTACAATATAATAATTATAGTTTACAATGTACAGACGGCATAATCGTTTATTATATAAGGTTTTTCTAACAGAATTTAAGACGAAGTATTAAAAACTTGAACAGTTATTTTTTTGATGGATTTACTAAGCTTTGGTACTGTAGGCCGGCCTGGGTCTAAACAGGTCTGTTTTGACCAAGTTCGGATGCGTAACGCAGCAAAAGCAATTTTCTAGTATTAATGAAAAATGTATAGGTAGATAAAACTTGGACCAGCACAGTAGTATAAACAATTACACTACCTCTCAGTATCCGGTATTTTAGTCCGTCTATACCTTATCTCTATGGGCATTCTATCATTATACCTTCTGATTTTGGTAAAATAAATTCGCAAGTAATAATTACGAGTCAACGTATATTAGGGATGCCGGAGCAATAATTATTGATTGGTCAACAGTCCGCAAACCTGGGTACCCTTTTTGGGGGAGTTTGACCCAGTTACAGTTTTACACACAGATGTATACCTATGTGATTAGGTATGAGTAGTGCAGTTCAGGCATCCCTACGTATATATTGTTATTTGCATAACATATATGGCAGCTTGTTTTTAATGTTGTATATTAAAGCACGTGTCCAAAATAAAATAAGACTTCATTTAGGAACAATATCAAGCGGGTATGTATCTAATTCACCCTTTTTCATACAATTTGTGCCACTGTCCTTAACTTGTCGTATTTCTCACTTAAATCCTAGAACTAAATTTTCTATGCTTATAACGTTTTAGAAACCAATGTTAAGTGATCCGTGTATTAGTGGTTCTCATGTGAGGGTGAACATACACACGTTGATTTCTTATCATATAATATAACAGTGAAAGTTCGAAACCGACACCTGTCAATACCGACATCTTGTATAAAGTGCTTGGTCCGCTTTCTAACCAAGTTACGTGAGAAAAAAACAAAAACAACTTCTGTACACGAACACCTTCTTTAAACCGACCATTTCTCCCGTGATGTGTCAGTTTACACAATAAAATAAATAATCGTCCATTGTGTGGCGCTTATACTTGGCGCCATGGTATTACGTTATGGCTGAGCCGTATACAAGGTATACATTGTCATAGACCAAAGTTATATCACCCAGACACGACAGCTAATGTATATTTAGTGTATATAATTATGTGGCGGGTGGTTGGGCGGAAACCCTCTGTGTCCGGGTTTTCTCCGACCAAATGGGGCATCAGGAAGCCGATTTGCTGTGGTGTCCGATTTTTCGTCTTGTAAATATATTGCGGAGTCTTCTGTGTTACCAGCGTTGTTTAGGGTGGTTTCTTCCACTGATGGGACTGGTACGCCACCACAAGAGTGAAATAACATTAAGTACGACGTAAAAGCCCAATGAAACAAAGAGCATGTCGGCTGAAATAAACACATCGTGTAAGATTCGTAGTTTATCATTTGCTCCGGGTTTTGTCTATGTTTTCAACAGGAATCAAACAACAATTAATGCCATCCATTATCATGCGTGTTACTACGATTACAGACTATAATGACAGCCCATTGCTAATACTTTATTTAGTACGCCAGTTTACATTCGTGGACAAATTAATAAAAAGGTAAATCTAGGCAGATACGTGCTTTTTGCGGGCCATAAATCATATTTATGAGACTTTTTTTTTGTTTACCTTACTCGACGTTTTACCTAAATCTCTATAATTGCAACATTTTTAAATAATCCCTATGAAGGTATTCAACAGACTCTAACCGTACGTCCACAATACGAGTTTAGTTAGATTTATGTTCTAATAAGCTACAAGATTATATGAAGTAATGTGTCAAGCTGTCAAGCTGTCATTTTGTAATATTGTAATTTAAATAGGCCGTGAAATGTATGTGACTTAAGAAATTAAGTAACATTCAAAAGCTCTTTGCAAACTCCTTGTACGATAAACATACCGTTAAAATGGGGGCGGTGGGATTAGCTGCTTATTGTTATAATATGTTTTATATTGTGGAATGAACACAGTGGACTTTTCCCCATCATCTCTAAAACTGAGAAACCAGTGTCTTGTCCGTAACCCACACTATCACGTGACTTACGCTACCGTTGAAGACAATGAATACTATACAATATATACAATTCAACACGAAGCTAGACTAAATGAATAAAGTATATATTTTCATAAACATACGAACACTTAGGCATTTTTAGATTAGACACCAAACACTCTATTTAAAATGGTTTAACCAGGGAAGCTGCATATAATTCTGATCATATAATTCTGATCATATCATTCTGATCATATAATTCTGATCATATAATTCTTGTATTATATTATGTTTAATTACAAAATATTATTACCTTTTGTCCAGGAACCAAGGTACCTTGCAAGGTGCATGTTTACCCACAACAACTCGAGATATAGATCTATATCTAGAAACTTGTCTTTGATAATTTATCTGGAGCATGCTATGATTTATCGGTTTCAATTAGTGGATATCCCTGTGCGGTTTAAGTGTGATCACTCTTGGGCCTAGTCTTTCCAACAACAACAAAACATATTTACAATATGGCTATTTATTCCTCAGTCTCATTTCTATATTTTATTTTCAGGAAGTAGGATGCTGGCGTCATCACGGAAACACGGGCAAGGCTTACATTGAAGTTACAACAGGTGAGGTAATCACAGGTTACGGTATGATCCAACGAGATTTATTGATTGGTTGGTTAATGTAGATCATTTCTTATGATCGTGTTTTCTGTCCATCGACTTACCTTCCAAGTTGTGAATTGACTATAAATAACATGGTATTTGTAATTAATTGCGTTTTGTGTAAAATGACTACTACTAAAACTTAATCAATTATCAATTAACGTCTGGACGATCCTAAATATGCTAAAAATATATTGACAACGCCATTAACTGTAATTACTATCACCATCAATTCTCCTTTATGACATAGGTGGATCGCTTATGGCATTATTTAATCGTCTATGTGGTTTATAGAGCTTGTGAATACCTTACAGTTTAAATTAAAGTTCCTTCCTATTTAAAGTCCGTTATCAGTCGTGATATATTATAGAGTTATGAACTTTTGGTGAGGTGTATACTAGGTTATACGACCCCACAGAAGTTGATATAGACCGAGACTACAGACACATGGCTACTGTGGGTCTGTTTAACTCTGTATACACGGAATTAAAAATGTTTTATTATATGGCGATCATTAAATTAACAAACCGTATCTGCTGATATCCAAGTAACAAATCAATGTTTCGTCCACATGGGATCGAAACAGACGACATCTTTGACGCAGCTCAAATAAAAAAAGTAAACGCAATAGGCGCTGGTGATTGGTTAAAATTTTGCGAGGTGTATAACAATTGTATACACCTCGAGTCTATATTACGGATAAAACATTGACCACGTGATACCTTTCCGCCAATGGATGGTCAGAAAATATGATATAAACATCGAATCATAATTGTGTACACCCGTCAGTATGTTGGTTTTGTGTAGGTTTATAGGTTGCTTTATTTTATAAAATGATAAAATGAGAATAAGGGGGTCTAGAAATTAAGGACCCTGAATACATGTAGTACTTGGCTAACTCTCTTTGTCATTTAGTAATCATTACCTGTCTTTGTCATTTGGTGAATGCCTACCTGTCGCTTACGCTTACAAAGAACTATCATAGAGAGAAAGAAAATCTGATGCAGAAAAAAATAACCTATTTATTAAGGAGTGGAAGTTAGCCATTCCAAATCATAAGACAAATATCTGATAAAGAAAGATATATAAAGTAACGTTTTTATAAAATCTGACAACCGTGAAATTACAGTAAAACCCAGGAGTTTTAATTCTGAAGCCTGGCGGTTGTAACACCTGTGTATCACAACCTATCTTACATGTGTAGAACAAACCTGTCGTACCTGTGTATCACAACCTATCGTACATATGTGTCACAACCTATCGTATGGCGTCATAATATAACTGGATATATAAACGGAGCCATTGCACATTGCAATTGTTAACTACAGTTTTATTATATTTTCCAGAATTTTTCGAACCCACGACCACTGATTCAGTCTCTTTTTGAAAAAGTAAAAAAAACCCTTTGTACTCTTTATATAATGCGTTGATTACAATTACACGGTTAATTTACCAATCAGGTAAGCAATTGAACGGGGCTCGAACCCTCTATCACAGGAGGCTTTAAGGGTTCTAATCACAGCCAAAGCTTTTTCTTATTCTACAATCTGCTGTTTTATTTAAAACGGCACTATATACGAAGTTTGCATTGTTTTTATCATCATCATTTACGTTAAATCAATTGCAAATATCAAAAAAATCGATACAGTTAGATTATTTTAAAAATATTAACATTTTCTACTAGTTTGTTTTGAAGTAATTAACGCACAGGCCGGTCTGGGATCGAAACCGAGTCCTTTGGCTTACAAGGGGCTACTATTTGAGCTTCAGGGCCATCGGATGAAAGGCCAACCTTATTCCATCAGTTGTTACATAATTTACTAACTAGGCTTAGTGATACGGTATTATAATGAGAGATCTAAGGGAGGTGAACTTATAATAGCCCATTATTACTATACTGTTTGAATATTCCAATTATCAATGGTATGTATATGTGCTGCTTTGTACGACTGTATATTGTAAAGGGCTGGTGTTGTCCCAGGCTCGCGCTGGTTTATAACTGTATTTTACACAGCCGTCCGTCTCTAGTAGCCTACTCTCTACCATCTGTGTCAAAAATCAATACCATTCTGCCGCAACGTTTTAGTTTAAATATGAAATCCGCAGGTCGAAGTCGGCAAGTCCACGGGTTCCGTTTACATTTATACTATGGTTCATTATAATACGGACGATAACGTGAAAGAGCGATATAATATTATAGCCCTTGTTTTTCGCCTTTTTTCTCCCAGGAACAAATTAAAACCCGTTTTTAAACCAACGCACAACATTACGCAAAACTTATGGGATTCCCTCGTATTATTTTTATTGTGTTTTTCCTTTTAGTAGTAATTAAACGATACAATGTTTATTACTCTACCTCCAGTATATACTATTTCTAACATTGTATATCAATATAAGAAGAAAGTGCCCTTTATAAATGTTCGCCTGCGGAGTTATTTCGATCACGAAAATTTAATATTATCAGCAAGCAATGTATTTAAACAAGCAATCGATTATGAAGGTCTATATTTGTGTGCGAGATGAAAATAGTGTTGCAAATACCCGGCTAAACTTGGCCTTAAACTGCTTCTGTTCACTTAAGTATTTTTTATCCTATTACAAGACCACTCAGTGAGGACATGTTTCTTAATAGAAGCGATGTTTGTCAACAAGGCTATAGGCAGGATTACGTGAACAATTTTGACTGATCTCTTTGGCGATATGTCAATTGACACTTATTCGAAGTGACAATGTAGGCGTTGACAATTATTAACATACGACAAAACCAGTATTGAACACATTTTAACACAATACATAACTGGGCTAACGTCGGTAAACCAGAAAGGACAAAAGAATTATTTGGGACAAGATTTTCCTTGACAAGCATGCATTGTAATACAACTTACTGAAGCATATCGCAAGCATAATGTGCTTTTGACCTAGAATCGATTTTGTAAAACTCAATGCACATACATTTACTAAGTAGCTTTGTTAAATCCGGCTTCAAATACCCGTCTTATGTATTAGAAAGCACGCCTTTTTCGTAATATATTATAGTCATAAATAATCATACGTTGGGAAATATAAACACTTTCTTCATAGTCCAACCCAACAAAACAGTTCTCCCACAAAGCGATATCTTGGCTAATTAGTAATTAGCACGGATAAAGCAATTTCAGTTGGGCTTGTGTTTTTGTACTATACCACTTGAAGCCGTGTAAGAGAACATTGCGCCACCTGGCCTACTGTGTGGAGGGAGACCTTACAGCAAAAGTCCACACTACCTACTTAACTGAGACCGTACTTGACGCAGCCGTGTAACTTATCCACGATGTAAGAGACTCAGATAGGAGCGGGTCATCAATCTATATTACATTTATACACAGAAAAGCGACTGGCCTCGGGGAATAACATTTCATTCGCCTCCATTAGAAAAACAAAGCCAGTGGACTAGAGCTATTTCCTTCACAGCGCGAGCAAGGGAGCGTGAAGCCGAATTCACTACATATTAAAAGAAAACACAAAGGTCTATACACAGAAGTAATACGCACGTTATAGGTTTGTAATATGTACATTAATGAAGAAGCTAAGGCGGTGACCTCGGTTATATATTACAGAGCTCATATGGACTGGAATGTGGGCTGCGATACATGTTATAAAGAAGACCAGGTTATTGACGTTTTAAGATCTGTCGGCGGACAGAGTAGTAGAATGAGTCGGTGAATTCGATTGGCTGATATTCCATGTAGGGCATTCTGCTGTGTTTAGCCTAGGGTAAGCAGGTATTTGTCGACAGATCATGTGAATTCGCTCATATCGAAGGGACTGGTTAGCTCGGCACGACTCGAAGCTTGAAGCCTGGGTGATTGTTGTCTACCTGTAGTAGCCTCAACAGTGACATTTCATAGGGCTCTATATATCCATCGCCTGCTGTTTTTTCTAAGACTGTGTGTAGTAAGCTGAGAAGAATCATGGCTAAAACTGACGTTTCGGTTGTTGATCAACTTTGTGAACGACATAGGCTAGCTGTGTGTGGTAATTGATCAGCACTAGGTAGCCAGGTACCTGGTTAAAACAGTCAGCATGGACGAAATGGAAGATTGGATGTCAAATTCTGCCGGGACAGGGCCAGCTGATGGGGCATTCGAGAGGTTTCTCACCGCCGCTTTAGCCGCAATAATCACCCTTGTTTTCTCTTGGCGATTGCTGGGTGAAGTCAGCGAGTCTGATAGGGAGGAGGCTCTACATCGACACGTGGCTTCACGAGGCCACAACACTGCAACAAGTCTGGGCATTTCAGACGACAAATTAAGAGAGGTAGCCGTAGCATTTGCTCAAGATCGAACGGAGAGGCTTCGGACACATGCCAGCGCGCAGGAGAAAGCTAGTGACGGTAGCTCAGTGGATAGCTCACCGGTCAGAGGTGCTAATAAGCCAGGTGACAGAGATAAAGACAACGAACTCTCGCATGAATTAAACAGTGATGACAGGGACTTTATTGCAAACCTTCTCAAATCCTCTGTGGACACAAGTGATGTGGGTGTGCTGGGGGCACAGCAGGGTAATTACTGTGAAGGCGATAAGCCTAGTTTGGATGAAAGCTATGTGGAACACGGACACCTACTTGCCTCCCAGGAATGCGAGCCGCAGGGCAGTGAGGCCCATCAACAACAGGCCCATGAAAACCACACTGACAATCGTTCTCGCTTGACTGACTTCCCCACGGAAGAATCAGAGCTGTATGTTGACAGTGATTCAGACTTAAGACAAGCAGAACTCGCTAAATTAGCCTCATATCTTTTGTCCACCCCAACAGTATTACCACAGACAGAAGCATCTACAACGCCCGAGGACAGCGATGAAGATGACTTCGAGGATTATTACCATGAGGCATCGGGGCCCAGGGCCCTGGATTCTGATGACGAGACTTTTTATCGGACATTCCTTGAGCCGATACAAGAGGAATTGTCCGGAGAGGACCGGGGTTCGAGTAGCGATGAATGGTGTCCCATAGATGACATCGACGATAGCAGTGACGATTCAAGAGCGTCAACACCGCGGCCACAAGACGAAGATGAAGATGAAGATAACTTGGAATTTCAGGAACCGTTGAGTAGTTCAGAGAATGTGCCAGCTAGTCCCATAAATAGCACGGAGTTACCAATCGAGATGAGTAGAGTTTCAGTGTTTGATAAAACTAGTGAAGATATTGTTTTAAAGTCCAGAGATATGTCTGCAGAGGCTAGTAGTGAAGTGATTGTGAGTGAATCGCAAGTGTTTGAAAATGTACAGCCTTCGCCTGAACATAAAAGTTCTGTGATTTGTGAACCAGTTGAGTGGGATTATAATGACGACTCGGTCTCCGAGACAAGTGACGATACCGTCATCATGGTGTTTTCTAATTCAGAAGGCAATGGAATTCACCAGAAACAGAATGAGATTGTGTTTCTGGACCAGGAACGCTATGAGGGTTACAGGGACATGTTTGTCATGGAAAAGATTGAGGATACTGATAGTGATGATGATATAATGACCACCAGTAAACGTTACGACTCGATACGGAATAACCTAACGCTGATCGGGTCCGACGACGGGGAATCACTCTCGCCCTGTTACGATGACTATGAGCGGGGAAGCTGGAGCGACCCCGACGATAATTTCCGCACCATTATTCCTCATTATAACAAGAGCGACAACAAAGCTAACTTTTGTGATGATACGGTGTCATGGGATTCAAAACATTTAAACAAGGATGACCTTGGTATGGATTTTGGACAAAATGCTCCCAAAGGTTATGGCGACGCTCCGTTCTCAAACGCAGCTGAGATGTCACCTGTTGGATTTACGTTTGTCGAAGTGAAAGATTCATTTACCGAATTCTCTCTACGGAATTACGTTCGTGATAAGGATCACTTTGACCCCAAGTCTGATTCTGGAATATTTACAGATGGGGAAGACTTTGCCGTGAGTAGTAATATTACTAAGCCAGACGATAGTGAAAGCCAAATAGTGCCAGGAAACGATTCTCTCCAACAACAAGATGACGTTAATAAAATCAATGGGGTAGCTTTTACAGAAAGCTTGGAGAATCAGAGCGAGGGCAAACCTTTCTTATCTATTGATTCAGAGGAGCAAAATCAATTTAATTCTATAACCTGTGCTGGTGATTCCCATACAAATACTATAACACCCACTGTGTTAGACAATACCCCTGTCTCAATATCAGATGAATTAGCTACTTCCCAGAAAGGCAATATTACAGCATGTCAGCAAAATTCCGACAATGATCGACAAACTGAAAGAACAAAAAGTGACAGCATGAAACAAAAATCGCTCTATGACTGTTTGTATGTCGATACTGATAATATTATCAATGAAGCTTTCTCATTTCACGAAGATCCAACTCTGCTTATTTGTGAGGACGCTGATGCTAAAAACAAGCCAACAAAGTTAGATTCTGTGGAACCAAAAAATCTCGTACAAACTGAAATTACGTGCTGGTCGACACATGGGGAGCCATTGCCGAACAACAAAGTTGACATAGACAAAAAATCAGTCCAAAATGACATCCCTGAACGTGTGATAGACACTCAAACGACGTTAGTTGTTAAGCGAACATCAGACCATCTTGAAAAGATTCGTTCATCTTCGCCTATCACCACCCCATCTTATTATAGTGACAGACAACGCCGTGCTCACAACGAAGCTTTGTTTCTCGACCAAACCGAAAATCAAAGTGAACGCACGGTGGAAATTGTTGGATATGAGGACATTAGAAATATATTGGGTAATTTTGACGAAAGTGATACATTAAAAACTGGCAAACATTGTCTAGATCAATACGGTGTTGATGACTCGCCACAACAGGGGTCATCCAAGCAGCGACCACAGCCAGCAACAGAAATCAATCCTGAGTTTAAATTATCCGATAAACATATTGACTGCTTATCCTCTAATGCTTACTGCAATAGCAAGCTTGATGCAGATAGTCAAAGCATAGACACACGATCAATATCCAAGACAACGCCCATTAGTGTGTCTGATGTAGCAGACAATATACTAACAACTAGCACGTGTAGTGAGCTAAACGATTCTAATGTAGTCAGTTGTGATACTAAAGGGGGCGACAAGAGCTCGAGAAACTCTGTTATTTTGGAAGAATCTCCGGTCATTTGTTTGCAATCTCCAGAAGAACTTAACATAGAAAACGATCAAGTCTTCGCCAATGATTGTTTGGTGCCAAGCCCTGATGGCAACACAGTACAATTTGCTAGTTTAGAAAGGGGATCGACTGTAACTGTGTCTGCTCCTCTCAGTACTGAAACAACAAAGTCTGACGAAGAACAGGCCAGTGAAGAATTCAGCACTAATACATCCGACTCTGATAGTACTGTTCATAAAAAAACTGATAAAAAGGTCGACCTACCATACCGCCACACGCCATTTGCAGATTACAAAAACCTTCTAAAACAAACGACTCCTAGGCGTTATACATCTGTGCTTCAAAAACCGATCTCCACAGAAAAACTGCATGTGAATTACCTTTTACCGGATAAACCCGTTCCAAAAATTAGGCGAAAAATTCTTCAATCGAGACAACGATTTTTAAGTGAGGATAATTTGTTGTCACCTAATGGTAGTTTTGAAGATCCGTTTTCTGACCATATCTCAACGAAGCGTTATCATTCCACAAGCAAAACCCCCTCTCCAACGTCGCCGTCTGACCGCCAGTCCTATAGTGTAGCGGATATTAGCCGGCTGTATGCGTCAACATTATCCGAACCCCGGAAACCGCGGCCTTGTATTGACCAATTGCATGAAAACTGTATTTTATCTCCTGAGCGATTGGCTCTAATTCGGAAACGGGCCTTCTCGACTGATAGCCTGCCTCGCCACGTTTCTCGTCAACCATCAGTGTCTTCCTTGGTGGAAACTGATATTGATACGGGCGAAACTTCTCAGACTTCACCATTCACTGAAACTGATTTAAATGTTGATTTTGGCTTACAGAATCCCGCTGAGAAAACCGTTAGCATGATGGATTTACGCACGGGCAGATCTCGTTTTGCCGCCAGGAAGAAGGCGTCAGAAGACCGTAAAAAGTCAAAGAGCCTTCAGCAACTTGAGACAAATATTGGTTCGCTGGAAACTGACATCGATGCTCCGTTCCCAGGTGGAGTTGTGAGAGCTCCTTCGGAGCATGAGCTAAGAGTGACAAAATCATTATCAAAACTGAACGTTCCTGATTGGTTAAGGCGTTCAACTGTGTTTAGAACTGGCAGCCATTTTATTTTAAGAAGGGATTCTAATGCTTCTACAATATCGCAATGGTCGTCCAAGAGTTACGGACCCTTGGCGACCACTCGAGACTCTTCTAGGGCTAGTTCTTGTGTTACTCTGAGTCAACCTTCCGCTGTTGTGATAAAAACTCGTGTATCTCCTATAAGTTCGTCTAGATTGAGTAGTTCTCCCAAACTTGGCAGCCCATTGAAATCACAGTCAGAGCCCAAACCTGTGACATTACCAAGTGCCAAATTTAGAGAAAGGGAAAAGCCAAACGGGCTCATGCCTATTCCTATAGTTCCTTTTGAAAAGCTTAAGGCGAAATTTGAGAAAAAGGCTGCTCAAAATAAGAAGGCGACACCACCTCAGCCTTTTCACCAGGTGGAAACAAAAATAATTGTAGAACCTGATAGAAATGCTCCTCCGGGTATCCTCAAACAACCCAGTCCTACTCAGTCGGCTCCACCAGTACTGGAACCGGTCTCTGTCAATATAGAACCCGAGTCGCCGTCTAGGAAATGCCCTCCTTTAACTCTTGTCCGTATGCCCCCTCCCAAAATAACTATAACTGCAGACAAGCCTGTGTCAACAAAGGATAAAATTAGCCCAAGTGCCTTAGAGAAAAGTGTACGTTTTTCCCCCGTGTTAAATAGAATGGAGTTAGCTAAAGGTCCTAACATAATACCACCTGTGTCTCCAGAGGCTGATTACAAGCCTGTCAACGGAGGAACTACTAACAAGAAACCAGCTCTCCCTCCAAAACCATCCAAAAATATCCTGAAATCCAAGTCTCCTGTTGCCGAGTTTACGCAAAAGCCTTCGAAGAGCTCAACCAAGCCAGTCCCTGCCGAGAAACCGAGTCGAATCGCCAACCTCATTCGTCGTTTTAAAGGTAAGGATGAAAATTCCTTTGAAGTTGTAGGGGTGGGGAATGATAATAGTCATGATATAACCTCTCGGGATGTTGACACTGTCTTTACATTATTCCAGAAACCACTGTTTGAGACAGAACAATCGATCTCTGAGACTCGGGACCTTGCCAGAAGAAATCAGACAGAGCCTTTACAAGCCTGCCCACCTCCCACTCCGGTTTCGAGTTGTTCCCATGGCAACGAAGACAAGTTGCATGTACATTTGAACACGCTTATCTCCCCTGATCGCATGTCTGATCACGTGATAACTAACCACCCATCTAATGTAAGTTTGGATGAAGTCTTAGGTAGCCTGCTTGCCTTGAACTCGCGGAAAATGACAAATGGTGATGGTGAAAATAATGACAATGTCTCTAGTACTTCATCAGAATCTCTCTCTATCCCTTCTCAAAACTAACAATTTCTCTTCCATTTAACAACTGGTCATGTGACCAGACTGATTCAACAACCTGTGCATGTGATTAGTAGAAGTAACAACTGTTTTGTGATCGCTTGTTCTTGTGGACTAATTCAGCTTATTTACCTGCGTTTGTCATCGCTGGAGCCGCATGCTATCTATCTTCTGTGGTTAATTATATTGGATTTCATAGGTCATAGAAATTACATTATTTGTCTGCAATAACTGCATGATTGAAACTGCATGAATTAAACTGCAAATATTTTTGCATGAAAAACAATTATAGCATAATACGAAAACCCAATACGAAGTCTACCTGTTCAAGAGCATGCATTGTTTTAAAAGCGCCTCAACTTTTAAATTCTGCTTGCGTTTGTTGCTGTATTGTATATGGTGCCTGTGTTTGCAAACCTCCCAAACTTTCGTATGCATTTTCTTGGGAGATGGCTCGCTCAGGTGCTTAACAAAGGTTATATTATTAAAGTTATTTGTTTCGTCATATATTTAAATAATGACCGGTTTGCTGCAAACTAAAAGCAAAAAAAAAAACTTTCGATGATATCGAATTTTTCGCATTGGTTTTGAAACATGTTTGGTTAGAAGATTTAAAATATGTCTTCATGTAATAATTCTCATAACGTTCATGTTTGGATGATGGCATAAACGCACCTGGTCTCATTCAAATACGTTGGAATCTCTGGGTATTTACTAATCAGTTCGTAATATAGCTTGTTAAATTGTCAGTGTTGTCCTCAATCTGATCTCGCGAGATCTCCTATGTATGACGAGGACAAGATATATATCTGAGGCCTCGTGGAGACATTTTGAAAACGACCCATTTTAGCTGGTTACGTCAGATAATGGTCCATTGTACGACCCATGCGTTTTCTACCGTCTTTTAATCGTATGAACAATTGTCGACTCTTTGACATAATTCATACCCAAGATTATAGTACTTTATAGGTCAATCGTTGAACCCCCAAATCAGGAGGAAAACATGTCCCCACGAGGCATCAGAGATATGTCTTGCTTTCGACATACATACGAGATCTCGCGTTATCAGATTGATTTGTCCTGTCACAGTTAAACTGCAATATTATCAAAGAACAATTAATTAGAAAGTCACTGATAATGAGAATATTTTGTGCTTATGTATTTCGTAAAAATTTTATTATGTGCTGTATTTTGTTGTTTTAAGTCTTATATAGATCTAACCAATATTCGAACCAACGACAAAGCCAGAAACCTAATTCAATAGTCTCAGTTGTTGACTCAAGCAAATTGTTTGAACCGTCTTATTTATATAATAGCACAATTGTGTTTGGCAACCTGCTGTCTGAAGCCATGGGTCGTTGGTTCGGAATCAGAAATGATCAATGAACTCCACAAGTATCTGTTTTAACCAGGAAATTGTTTACCTCACAAGCTTGTAATATATTGTGTGAGTTACATTATTCAGAACTGTGGCCAAGTTTATTATGTTCGCAATGTAACAAACTTTGTTTTTCCTTTTATAATGTTTTATCACTAGACGTTGTCAGTTGACCAGACATTCTGTGCATGTTACAATTGCCAGAAACCTTTCATATTTACAAAATTTTTAAGAAAGGGAGATTGATATATGGAATCAAAACTTATATAAAAACATGTGCTATTCGCACGGATTCGCCAGCTTTCCGGTATTACCATTTCCCTATTCCTAAATGTTTTTCAACTTGATTTCAACCTTAATTTCTTTGTTTTCAACGGATAATCTTTTCTCGATGGTAAATTCTTTATTCTAAGCACAAGGTTTCAAAGCTCATTCTGGCATCGCTTTGAAGAAAATTTAAAAAAAGCGATGCCAGAATTTGATTTTGGGGATTTGTGTTTAAATATAAATAATTGATTGTCTTGCATCTCAACTTCTAACTTCTACTGAAAAAGATAATATTTTCTGGATGGCAAATTCTAAATTGTTAGAGTTAAAAGCCTATTCTGACATCGTTTTCAAAAAGCTTTGAAGATAAAGATGAAAGATGTTGAGATTTTGTGTTTAAATTATTAAGACAAACTTGTTATCAATAATTATTGTGTTGTCTCTTAATTTCTAACATCGACTGAATCAGTTTTCGACAGCAATGTATCTCTCTGTTATCTTTGATGTCTGTTTTCGGCATCCAGTTCAGTGAGAATTATCAAAGCACATGATAAAGATAAGATAACTTCTGATAAGTGGAAAATGAAAGTAATGATTACCAATATGAAAACAGAAAGTAAAATTTCTGGAGCAGTGTTTTTAGAAATCCTATCTGAATCAACTTTATCTAGTGTTGTGAAAGTTTTGTTTGGGTTGACCAGTATGGTCGTCACCATGGCAACGTTAATTCGAGCTAAAGGACGCCACTGTCTGACGAGGAAATGTGTTATTTCTTGGATGTGAAACGATTCAGATGAATAAAGACCATCAAGGACCATAATGACTTCACATTTGTGGTAGAAGCCATTTGCCTCAACCATTTGACATTATCGTCTCTATTACCAAGCAATAATTACCGAATTCAATGACGTAATGTGGCTATGTGTGTCATTTCGGTAATATGGCGTCATGTTCGAGGATTGATAAATATATACAAGTGAGAATAATGATTATCATTGGTGCCAATTATGTGTTAATATCATGTGACAATTACGGTGCTGCTTTATGGATATCTATTCTGATCGGACATCTAACATAGATGAAAGACCTAACATATATACCCTAGGTTAACGATGTAAATACGTGTACATGTGTAGAATCAGTCGGAAAGGATGGGCTAACATAAACCATACCTTGGATAGAGGTGTTCATTCACTTTTCTTCAATGTACGTGTAAATCTAAACATATACAAAAATAATGGTATTTGTAATGGAGCCGTGTTGACGAGATTCTTTAGGTTTACAGATATTTTATATTCCCATCCATCTGTTATATTTATGCTGGTATAAGTACGCTGGAATACTTTCATCGGTTGTTTTCAAAACAGGAGTAGGGCCTAATATATAAGAAATGTATTGCCCTCTGTCACAAGGGATTACATTTAATATATGTGACTATTGCATTCATGTATGTCTCTTGTTATCATTAAATATGACATTTTCTCCCACAGTTCTTGTGTTAAAACATTTTTGTTTATCAACGGTGGTGACACTGGAAGTATATTGATATGCGGTTCGACCTTTCAAAATATAAAAACATAATCGAGTCCAAGTGTTAAACCTACAGTAAGACAGTCAGCGGTCTTGACGACTGCATTTTGCTATCAGGACTCCCTTCATGCCTGGTGCCTGCGGGGCCGCGTTGACTGTCGTTCAATGCCAAGTGCAAGCTCTGAGGTTTTAAGAAAGTGGCTCTCATTTCGTATAACTATGTTTTTCACCATTCAGCCCAGTCTTGAAGATTTTGTGATTTTATAGATTGTGAAATAATAATCACCCTGCTTTTTGTGTTGTACATAATTTATGTTGTTATCTAGAACAATAAGCAAACAAACAGCCTATATCAGTGTTGTAAATGTTGGATAATAAACAAAATATGTTCTTAAAAATTTACCATTTTGCATGTTTATTATGATTGCGACACACACACAATTGAGAAAAATGGAACAAAAAAAGTGGAATTTGTCCTTACCTCATTATATTATAGATATACATACACCTGTCGCAAACATAATAAATACCCACAATGGGAAATTTTTAAAACCATATTTTATTTACTATACAATACTTACATGCAAGGTGACCTTGCCTAATAGCTACAAAGCCTAAATTGTACTTTGGAGGTTGGTAGTTTACATCTGACGAGATGTATGCAAGTTTATATCTCACTTCTGTATTTACTGACTTTTTAGGCGACTCTTGAAGTGATATCTACAGACGTAGGGTATGTTTGCTTGTTTGTTTGGGGTTTTACGCCGTACTTAAGGTTATTTCACTCATAGCACGGCGTGTTAGCCCATTGGTTGAAGGAAACCACCTGAACAGCACTGGTGCCACGCAGTTATGGACATAGAGCACCAGGGCACAGAAAGCTCCCACCCAACCATCCGCCAGGCGTGTCCACCGGTTAAGGCGTCTCCTGAAATAATGGGGTATATGCTATTCAAAGCCCGTCGAGTATAAATAAGCCTATTGTTGTAGGAGTAAAGTATATATTAATTGGAGATATTCTTGATACGGATTTTGAAAAATCTTCTCGGACTCCCTGATATTTAACAAGTTGCTAATCTACACAGGAAAACTTTTGGCCAAAGCAGTCCGTTAGGAGATTAATTTCTCTGCTTCATTTACTCAGGGATCTTTACTTATAAATGTATATGCTGTTCTGTTATGTGAGGATGCGAATGATATTATAGATGGAATTAAACCCTGAAGCTATCGAGAAACATAAAACAAATACAGTCTCTGTTTGATAAAGTATTTATCTTATATTAAAATATAACAATTGTTTCTATATAATAACGCGAATTCTCCTCTCTCACATAGTACACATTTATATGTAGTTATAGTTGTCCTAATAAGGACAGTTTTCTTAGCGGAAGGCTTTTGAATTCACATTTTTTGATGGAATATCTAGCGGAGACCCACACCGGGTTTTGCTTTAAAGAAGACATTTCGATTGAGAAGTTTTATAAATAGTAAAAAAAAACAACCCAGATCACAACCGATGCGATTTATGCATTGTTTGCAATATATTTTTCACAAGCTTTTAAGATTTACCTACATCTGTTGATGACGTTAGTTTATCTTCAAAAACTTTTGAAAATATATTGCTACAATGTATAAGGTGGTGTTGGTTTTCATCTGTTTATTGAACTACATGTATATACAGAAGCGGTGTGCAAATTTGAGATTTACCTTATTAATATGATTTCGTTTAATGACGCTTTGAAAACTCATGTTAACCCAGAAAATAACAAAGAAGTTGGCACTTATTAGTTGTACAAAGCATAACGTGTAGAACCCCCTTCACTGTATAGGCCTACCCGGAATAGGTTCGATCTCCCTGTGGACCGTATGTATATAAGGGAAGTTTTCCGGTAGCTGCGGAGTTCACTGGGTGGTTTTTACGAGGTTTCTTTCTGGTTTTCAACAATACACCGGCAACGCAAATTATTAAGATTAGTAAGTCGTCATATAGGTGAAATACTCTTGAGTACGACGTTAATCACCAATCAAACAAACAAACAAACATAACGGGTAGAAAAACAACAACATCATTCCCGCCACATGCAAGAGCCCGTGTCTCTTCCTATAGATTTCCTGGATTTCTTTCTTGAAATGTACGTTGTTGCAGGTGCACTAGTCTATAGATATGTATATTCTATTACCAGTGGTGTCACCTGGGATCTAAGTGATATGTATCTGTGCTAAATCTATTTCCAGCCCTTTTGACCGAATGCTTCTTAGTAGTACACTCAAAAAAGTGAATCAGGGAAATTGTCCTTTAACTTTACGAATGATGTTTAACGTTTGTCACGGTTTGTGTAAGTAAATATTTCGTTTGTAGCACGGGAAAGTATTAAAGGGAATTTCTTTCTTATCTAAGGATATAGCATATACTTTAGCGGAAATGTTCCGTTAAAGGAAACCTGTGGTGTACTCGTAGGCAACCATTCGATTGACGTAACAAAATAATAATAAATGATTTTAACGAATGTCAATGCGTTATCGTCCAACGGCTCAATGTTCAAGTGTACATCTATCCAATCTAATGATCTCGCGAACAAGCTACACAGGCCGCTGGATGTCTGTACAAATATTCATGTAATATAACTGATTGGCGTTACAGGTGACAACCAGAACATTAACATACTATTTAAGTAGGCAACAGGTGTTCGTGAAAATCTTCTGGAGAAATCTGATGAAACGCTGATATTTACGCAACATGTAATAGCTTGTGTAAGTAGCCCAGCACGTTTCTGGTGTACATTGCGTGTATCAGCTTGTTTAAAGCAGAGAATCAAACCATTTTGCCTACCATCGAGTGTTTTCTAAATCTTATAGCCAAGGAAGGTATAGTTGTGCACCTTATAGACTAACAAAATAAATAAAAGATATAATAAATATTCACAAGCTTTCGTCTACCTACATCCAGTAGACTTCTTCAGGTGTGGGTAATATAACTGATTGAGACGTCTACTGGATGAAGCTTGTGAATATTTATTATATCTTTTATTTATTTTGTTAGTCTATTAGTTATATATGATAGAATTCGTAGAAAAATATTCCGAGCATTTGAAAAGTCAGGAGTTTTACAGATCAGTCGAGACAGGCAGTGGTGTTGGTATATATAATATATTTCGGCTTTGTTATACCATGATGATAATGTATCACCCAGTTTAACTTTTGATGGCATAATAAAAACGAATATATTTTATATTTAAATCACTTCCTCGCTCGAAAATAGTCGGAGGAGTAAATAATGCAAATATCGATTCTATTGTTTCGGTAATGATCTGAGTAACCGATGCTACAGTTACATGGTGCCATGATTCCTGCTTTTATAATCATCTAAGATACTTACACCTTCATGCTTAGGAAAACATATCTTGACGGAGAAAAAAACGAAAAATCAAAGTCGATGTCGAATTATTGAGTATATTTTGGACTTTTCGTGCTACATCTATTGTAGAGATCATTTCACTAAAAATATATATATTAAAATGTTGTTGATCATATATATAACTTTATAGGCTCTGATTTGCTAGGGTTAACTTTTGAGTAATTTGGGGTTTTGTTATCTTCAAGAAGTACATAAATAAATCATGGCACGAACAGTCCACCATAGATTTTACGTACTGTAGTTCTCTCTAAGGGACTTTCAATGGAAAATGTAAATGCAGTTTTGTTGACAACTTGGTAGGGTGTGTAATTTGACTATGACTTTGTTTTATTGTTTACTTACCTTTTAAGGAAGATAATTAATTGGCAAAGATTTGTGTCGGGCGAGCTGTTTTGTAAAATCCAAATCCAAAAATTTATTTGAACGCAATAACGGGAAAGAGTCTGTAGAGAATCAATGCATTGAATTGAACTTCATAGCCGCACTGAAAGCTATCTGTTTTCTATAAGTGGTCAGGGTATTCATTACCATGGCAACACAATATTTTGATGGCTTGTGTTCCAAAGCACCGTTCTATAATGCAATACATCGAAGAGCTGAAGGCTGCAAAGGTTTTATATGTTAACACGTGAAGCTATTTTCTACAATCTCATATTGAATATCGAGAGGCTATTAATTCTAATTACAATTGTAGTTCTCATATATCTAGGATTTGACAAAATATTAACAGTTTTGTAAATGGCATTGTCAGAGAAGACCAATACTTGGCGCCGTCATGAACGGTTTAGTAATATGGAGAGACAGTTTAGCTAAAAGCTCGGGGGATTTCCAAAATAAGTCTGGGTATCAGCGATGATCAGTCGGGTTTAATAAAAAAGATTAGACAGTTTCTAATTACCTCGGCTGCATACAGGTGATTGGATGGGAACCTCCTGTGTCCTGGTGTTCTCTGGGCTAAGGGGCACAAGGAAACCGATTTGTTATGGCGTCCTGTCCTTGTCCCGTGGCGTCCTAGTGTGTTGCCAGTATTCACTGTAAAAAATATGTGTTAAATTATAAACATATTTTGTTCCCACTTTACAAACACTATAATTCAAATAAAACGCTTTTCTGCCTTAATAAAAACAATTTGTATGTACTAGACACTTAAGTGCTTTAAAACAAACACTTTATAAACACATTTTGTCATACTCTTACTTTAGGCGTTTAACGTGAATGTTTCTAAATGAAACACTGCAGTGTTTTGAATGAAGCACGTTAATGCTGATTTTACAAAAGACACTTTTTAATATGTTTATGAAGTGTTTTGTTTTTAAGCACTTAAGTGTTTATTCCACAAAAATGGTTTCTCTTAATGCATTAAAATGTTTTTATTGAGACATGCAGAAAAGCGTTTTTAAAGTGGGGAAAAAATCTGTTTTTAATTAAAAACATTGTTTTTTTTACAGTGTTGAGGGTGGTTTCCTTTTCCACTGGGCTGGTGCGCCCTAATGAGAGTGAAATAGCCTTAAACATGGCGTTTAACCACTATCAAACAAACCATCTGATTATAAATGTCAAACAGAGTCTAATATAACCATGCACTTTCGATCCAATTGACAGAGCATATATTCCTTTGGCCTTTTCATCAAGATGACGGCCGGTAAAAAGAAGTTTTGTCACGTTACAATTCCATTAACGGTTTATGTCATTGTCAAAATTATAACGGGAATTTAGGAGAAGCACATATCCAGGAATTGATTTTACATTCACTGATTAAGGAACTCAAACAGCCATACATGCAGCAGCAGGCTACTTTAAAAAACGACTAACCTTTTTCATTTTCCAGATTTCATTTCATTTCAAAATGACTTAGTTAACGGCACTATTTTTGTCTTGCGTGGCTTGTAATGTTACAAACTAAGAAGATAGAGCATTGCCTGAAGGTAACATTTTGGTGCAGGTTGAATCGGGGCGAGACTCCGCCAGAGTGTGAAAATGCACAGAAACAGGTTTCAATCTGATATCGCGAGATCTATGTAGGACGAGGACGAGATAGATCACTGAGGCCTCCTAGGGACATGTTTTCCACCTGGTTTCCGGGTTCGAAGATTGACCGGTAAAGTGCAATACACTTGAGCAGGAATTATGTCCAAAAATGCGTCTGGTATACGAGACAATTAACAATACGAGGAAATTCAACAGAAAACTAATCATGTGCATTATCTGGTGTTATTAGCTTAAGTGGGTCGTTTTCAATATGTCTCCACGAGGCATCAGAGCTGCATATTGTCCTCGTCATACATATGAGATCTCGCGTGATTATATTGGGACATTTTTTAGAACTGAACACAACATCCATAGTAATGGCTGTATTTATGTCAATCCGTATCGTCCCCTTTCTCTACCTTTCTTCTTCCGCTTAATCTCTTCGATGGTTTCTCTGACAGTAAACAAAACGCCACCACAATCTGTCTTGATTATTCTTCATTGAGATAGCGACAATTAACCCCGAGAAAGCGTATTTAAACGTTAGATGTTGAAGGAATAACCCAACAGCTAAACCACTAATTCGTCTCCATTTCAATGGAGCAGCCCTCAATTTAGCCAAGGAAGAAGGCTCTATTTGTTCGCGTCCCTATAGATTTTCCCTGGGGCGAATTCCGCCAGACGATATCTGTGCTATGAATAAGTGATTACACGGACTGTTGGGCTTCATTACCTATCGTACAGATGTCGAAGAACAAGGTCTGCAATGGATCGTGAGTTCCGGAGGTCTAACACTCGAACTATAATGAAGGGAAGGCCACAGGGGGCTGTAGAAATCGAAAAGTTTACGGCCAGTGGCTCAGACTGTCAACACTCAACAAAACTTATGCAATTCACAACTGCCAAGAAGACGCCATTTGTGCAACCATAAGACGTCTAAGGGAATGTATATTTTCCCTTAAAACTGTATATAAATTAAAATAGATATTTACTTGATTTTTCAACCCTCATAACAGAGATTAATATGATTTCCAGACAAATATTTGGAAACGAAAGCAATCCAAAACTGTTTCATTTATTTACTTACAAAATGGCCAAACTAGTCTGCAGCGTGTGAACTCAATTTTGTTCAGTAAATAAAATAATAAAAATAAAAATAACTTGTTCCCGCTTACACAACTGCCGCTATTCTGTGTTCGTATATAATTTAGTATACAAGCCGTTAACGCTATTCTACAGGTAATACGGGCCTGTCGTCAACAGGTGATACAGCCAAATAAACTATACTGTATACTGTTTATTGTTTGGCAAAGTGCTTCTACAGTTCGCTTGAACGAGCGAGAAATATGTCACCATGCAGCATGGGTTGGATGTCTGTACTGTTGCGATTCTGGTCCGGTAAGTGTAATTGGTTCATTCCTTTGCACCTTTCTTGAGAGAACATTAAATCTTCATGATCTTAATGAAGCAGACAGAATTTACGCACACTCAGTTACTATGACGCCCTGTATTGAAGGTATTGTGTCGTCACGACAACTGAGAGTTCGAAACGTCGCAAAGGCTTTGTGAAACGGGTCCCAGTATCGGAATAACGGTCTGAACATGATTTATGTGTTCATCAGACTGTTTAGGAAGAGAAAATGACAGTTTAAGAAGAATAGGGGCAGTAAGCTGTACAGGTGTTGTTACCTGATATTGAGGTAAATTACACTGCACAGGTAAGATTAAAGAGGGGCGTGAATAACTTTTATATGACCGTGAGAAAATGATTCACTGCATTTGCAGAAGTGGTTAGTTTGTTTGTTTGATTGGTGTTTAACTCATATCACGGCATGCCAGCCTAATCGGCTAAAGGACACCACCCGAAACGATACTGGAGACACAGAAAACACCAATATACATTTACAGGACAAAACACGCCCAACAACATCGGCTTCCTAATGCCCTTTAGCTCAGAATAAAAACAGGGCACTGAATAGGCTCACACTCAACCACTGCCTGAAGTGGATAAAAACGTCTTTATTGTTTCCAAAAGGCTAAACGGCAGGCTTTATGATTGTATCCACCTCCGGATACTCGGTATTATTGTAGGAGAAGACAACAAAGGTTTACAAAATATGAATCGTTTCAAACATGTTGAATGAATAGGCCAACAATTATGTGTCAAAAACAAAAGCCTATTGTTTATTTTTTGTGTCAGTGGTGAAGCTAAAACCTCTATTAAATCGCCCTTATTTCTATTCTTAACATAATTGACTTCACCTTTCATCGACAAAAATAAAATACTAATTATTTAGAAAACGCCCAAGATGAGTTACAAGATTACTAACCTATGCACATGGTTAAAATACATATACAGATTGTTACCTATACGTCTCCATGTTACCACGGAAGGGCTACAGGCAGCTATATAATGGTTATACCCAGTGTGTATTCCAAGGCTTTGTGGCTTAGTTGGTTGAGCGTAGGATTGCTGAGTCCCATTCACAGTAGCTGGTAAATGTTCGAGACACCTTGTCCACCTCTGGTATATAAAACAAGGGAAGATTTTCGGTGGCTGCAGGGGTCGCGGGGTGGTATTTACGAGGTTTCTTGCCGATTCTTCACCATACACCGGCCACACAAAGTCGTCCTATAAGTGAAATACCCTAGAGTATGAAGTTAAACACTCACAAAGTACATAAACCTAATGATTGGTGTCTAGCGGTAATGTGAATGTTATGCTGGAAAATTAGCATTCGCTGTATATTTTATTCAACAGCATGCCAGGTCACTTCTAAATTACAGCTCAAATTAAGGCATACCTATCAAACGAAGCGTGGGACGGTTATTTAAAAAATCTGAACTATGATGACCACAAGTATTTTCATGCGGATATGCGATTTTCAGGTCTTAGCCTGTATAAGGTTGAATATAAATAGATGGTTTCTTAAAAAATACGAAAAAAAATCGGACGAATTCTCGAAAATGCATTTTCTCTGAAATATATAAAGTAAGAAAAACAACCTCCATACAAAAACAACAACAACAACGAAACAAAGCCAGATAAAATAATCAACCAAACACGATTTTCCCTTTTCATCTATAGTCTCTTACAACGATATATTTGTATTTGTTTTTACAATGGATAGCAGTGTTGCAATATAAACATCTTTTACCATATATGATATATATAATCCATGTGATTCTGTGAAAACCCCAAAATACCGAGTTTTTGGGTGCGTATGTGACTTGAATACAACTCCAACAAAATATAAACAGGGCTGCACGGAGATTCAATATTTCGGTCTATTTTAACAACATTATCAAACAAACAACTTAATTGATTTTAAAATAAACCGAACTATTGAATCGCCGTGCATCCATGTGTATCGTGTGTTGGACTCGTAACTCTGCTCAACTGTATGCATCTGTACAATTCATCAGAGATAATAATGCCATTTAAATAACCTCCCTTGAATCTGTTTAACCGCTAGACCAGAAGCTTGTCACTATTTTAGGCGGTCTTAATTTAGACTGTTAATATCTGTATGTTAATTGACGAAGGTCTTTTAGTGCTTTATGGACACTCAGCTCAATTGCCATTGACGCCTTATTTAGCTCTGCGCATGACATCGTCTTCAGACACTAGCCGAGAGAAAGTTCATTAAGTTTGACTTCGTCAGTTTAATAAATTATACCTTTCTCTAGTCACGACCTTGTTCTCTCACACATACCGGTGGAAATATCATCACTGACATCAATTCTAAACAAGAATTTTCCTGAAGAAAAAATCTAAGTCTGTTAGATAAGCTGTTACTGAAAGAGCCATCGACCACTGAAGAACAGATGTTCACCAAGTCTTTTCCAGAAGGAAATTAAAATGGTTAAAAAACAAGTCCGCACTGCGAGACACACCCCGTGGCCTGCAGCAAATACGAATTATGTGGCTGTAGGCTTTGAAGCATGTATTATTAAAATATGCCTCGAAGTCTTGACATTTTGTGCTGTGTGCATTTATAAACTCGCTTTTTAAGAAAACCATGGTAAAATT
>JAVFBZ010074692.1:7269-18281 GCA_032466195.1 Katharina tunicata | reverse complement strand
CCCCCCCCCCCCCCCCCCCCCCCCCCCCCCCCCCCCCCCCCCCCCCCCCCAGGGGTGAATGTCTTACCATGCTGTACATGTTGCCAGTGTCATTTACAGTACGGCTTAAATCCCCGATCAAACAAACAAACAATCGATTGTAAACAGGGATCATACAATCGGCCGGTTTTTGTACACACAATGTTTTCCATGCAACTTTTGTATGTGATAGTGTCACGGCCCGATAATTGGTTTAGAGGCTAGATATACTAAGGGTCGGAATAACGTCTCCAGCAGGGAATACACAAAACAAAGTTTGAGTCATATTAACATATATTCAGTTGAAGAAGTGATGCTAGACTCACAGCAGTAAAATACATTGTTGTAAAACAAATACAGTTTGTTTGAATTACTTAATAAACAGTATGGCCGTTATGGGCTTCTATACATTTTATACACCATGGCAAACAAGCTTGTAAGATTACAGTACAAATTACTGTAGTTTCGCACAGGTCGTAGATAATTTACATTAAAACATCTATCAATCCAAATGAAGCAACTGTCTTATTCATTATCATTACTGTCATTGGTTTGGGCGCAAGTAAACACAATCTGACATGGGTTTTTAAAGTAAGTATTAATACCACAAGATAAACAATACAACGCTTTAACAATAACTGGAAAAGAATAATAAACTTTCAAATTAGTTTTCACTAATTTATACTGCGAAATATCTCAAAGAGATATCTAATTTAGAAAGAACCTGAATGAATGGCACGTACTCGTTTCCGTAGTTTTAAATAATCAGCCAGCATTTGGACAAATTACTCAAATGCCTTTAAATCTAGTTATTTTACACATCGACGCTTTACATTATTTCAATAAACTATTTGAACAATAACCATACTAATTCTAGCTTCTAGGGGCTCTTTAATAGTTCTCAGGATTTATAGATGCATTTAGCCGTTTCCCGCAACTCTACAGCATGGCCGTGCGCTTTCGTTGCACAGGCAATGTTTAAGTCGAAATAATCACATTTATGGCTTAACACTCGGTAATTTAGTTAACCAATCAATTCTAAAGTATTTATGCATTTAGTATCGACTGACAAAACGATATAGCTCGTTCTTACCTGCAGGGAATAAACAAAACAAAGCTTAGTCAAATTAACGTATATTCTACCCTGCGAGCAACAAGAGCTGTCAAAGGGACGTTACTATGTGTGACTTCTATAATGGTCATGAGAGTGACCTTCTTTATATGCCTTACAATGGCTATTGTGTATGTATAGGTCAGTGAGTCTAAAAATAACGGGAGAGCCGACTAAAAACTAAATTATTTGATTGTTGTTTAACGCATTCAGAATTATATAAATGCTATTGTAGACATGTGATAATATTTTCTATAATTTTCTCATGCTTTGGATACTGACTATCTAATTACATTATAGAGGCTGAGTGTACAAAATAGTAGAATAAAGCAATTAAGGTAAAGGTTTTTTAAAATTCAGTTTTAATAGACCAAAATTTATGTTTGGTTTCTGGTCACAAGCCTTTTGTACAAAATCAACACAATGAAGCATACAAATACAAAGCCAACACTTTTTTTAATAGTTTTAAAAGTTGGGAATGCCATACATATCGATTGATACCAGTTAAGGTTTTGTCTAGATTTTTTTAAGAAATATTAAAAAAATTAAACATATAGGTAGATTAAAAAATATATATATTTTTTTTTAAATGTTTAAAAAAACATACAACATAAAATATTTTTATGTCTAAATGATTCTGTTGCAAATCTGTATTAAAACATTGTTTTGGAATATAATTTGTAAATTGCACAGCAATACCACACACAATAATGTTTTGATTTTTTTAACATATAAACTTGTTCTGTCTATTTTATTACTCTCTAAAGTACATATGAAATGTTACCTAGAGTCACAAGTCAAAAATATTCATAAGTGTTCAAGATTACTGGTTTAGTACTACTAGATTTTCACACTGACTGTTTTTAACATTTTGTGGAATTTTAAAGATGCATGGAAATAGACACTCAAATAATGTGTTTGTATGAATTGCATTGCATCTTCACACAACATTGACTCCTGATTTACCATAAGTATTTGGAAAACTTTAACATATGTTGAAATATATCCCACTTTTACAGAGTGTCTTTGCAAAAAACTCAGTTTCATGTAGTTGTGAAGAATTGAAAGACATTACATTACTAAAGCTACATGTTTGACACAAGTATTTCTTTTTGAGTTTTAAAGAAATATAACAAGCAATGTAGATGAGCACATCACACTGTGGCAATGAGTAAGCGTTTCTGAGTATTTTCAGTCACTTTGATTATATCGTTATTAACTGGTATGTAACCAGATACTTACAATATACCAAAATATGGATGTCCTGTTGTGATATCCAAGCTGTTGAAGGATGTTCAAAATTGTTCCAACACAAGTCCCTATGCCTGGTTATCCACAACATAACAATGGTTACAAATTTTTCTACATAAAATAGAGCATCCTGATTCCTGAACATTGTTGTGAATTTATCCCTAATACCCAAACACAGAGTAGCTTATGCTTATCAACCGAGTCGGGATGACTTTTGTATTACAGGGGTATCTGGAACAATTCTTCCGTCCCAAGGACTGAAGGCCAGGTCATTCAGTTTCAGGGCGAGCCCACTGCCAGCCGAGGGGTGTGCGTCACAACACTCTCCCCCTTTTTGAAAAAGACGGAGAGATAGCCTTCTTGGAGACGCACCCTCTGGAAATTATCAGTTTACAGAGCACCCTCTGGAAATCACCAGTTTACAATCCTTGTTCCTGGGGAAAACATGAAAACAATAGATACATTTATACATTTAAAAAACTACAGTCCCTCTATCTTAGGTCACGACTTACCCGGAGAGTAGGTCACCAAGCCACCCCATGAGCACACCGTGAAAAAACTACCCAAAGGATGTCCACCTCAGACAACCCAGACAAATCGTCCATACTAATTCTGAAAAATGGGAGGGACGGGAAAAAGCACGCATGGGTAAAAATATCTATCAAAAGCAGAAATATCTAACTAATTTTAATGCTCCCTCCACCCCAAGCATTTAAATAAGTCTACTATAGTTGCCCAGTTATATATTACAAAAATCACCATAAGGTCTACAAACATTATTCAACAATAAAAATACAAAAGTACTGAGAAATCTAGCTCAATTTGTCATCAAATTATAATTTTTACGTTACCAAATATGTGTTATATTAAGTACTCTTAAACCTTATTTAATTATACCTTTGTTTGCCAAATAATTTATTCCATGTTAAATTATGTAACAATGTATATAATATGCTCTATGCCCATTATTGGGCCCGAGCACAATCAATAATCTGAATCTAAACCATATAATCCTGTAAGTGCCCTGGTCGCTTTCTAACACGGCCAAAACAAGATTTAACGGGGGCTTCAAATAGTTTGTTGAGTCCCCAGTCACTTACAGTCTATACGTCAAAACTTTCGTAATTAATGAATTTCCGTTTACGTTACGTGGGCGGTTAACGGATGGGAATTGTATCATCAAGTCCAGACGGAGCCACACATCGATCGCGAGGCATATTTATAGCGACGTCATGATCCGCGTCGCCTTCAGGACAGGAACTGTCCTCCGAGAGACTGGCACCCAATAAAGTTAACTGGCTTCCTCCCAGTGGGCCCCTGGCTGCTTTGCTAGGACACTACAAACAGGGCAGGACTGCACAAACCGACCAGAGTCGGCGGTCATGCCCGGCCAATATAACGAGTGTTTTAATCGTTAATTTGTGCTTGGCAAAGGTACCAGACTGTTTTTACATCGTGCACGGAGCAAAGGACTTCACTTCGTAAGCTATGGGGAAGGAATAATTTCCGTACTGAGCCTATAGACGAGCATACCGTTTTTCAATTTGAGGCGGGTCCGCTTCAACCACAATGGCGACCCTGCAGTATGAAACGTTCTGGCTCCAATGTTTCTCAAGCCAATGTACTAGGGGCAGTAACTCCAAATCTAACCGCTGTTCCTTGATCACCCTCCCAGGATCCAATGAACACAGACTAAATGTGGAAGGAGGCGGCTCCTCCAGTCCCAAGAGGCCGCTGTAGCCACCATCAAGCGACTCCAGTGGCGCCCTGAGACTTTCACAATTTTTACCACCCCTTCCCCCTTTTGAAAAAGCGGGCCCCTCTTTCTCCGTGGTAACCAAATCAGATGATATAATCTGACAAATCAAGTAACTAGTTGTATTTGAAAAAGCGGGTACCCCTTTCTCCGTGGTAACCAAATCAGATGATATAATCTGACAGATACTAGTGGGGCCTAGAGCCATAGGCACTGTGTCGTCAACTTTTTCCTCAAAACGCGACGACTGGTGGCGGACGGATTTCCCAGGTTCTCTCCCAGCAAGATAGAAATCGCACTGGGTCAGAGAGTAGGGGAAATAATTGGAACTTGTTTCGGTAACTTGCACGGCCTGCACAGCATTACCGAGCAAGACACCTTTTGATAAAAGATGGCCTTTGTAATTCCCAGTACGAATCTTGTTAGTAATTCCCGGGCCCCCCTTGACCAATTCATAGGGAGCAAGGAGGCCGGTTCAATGACATAATTGTAATTAAGGTCTACCGGGGGTTCCATGCGGACATCAACAAATATGCCATTATGTGGCGGTATAACTACAGGGGTCTCCACCACTGATGAACTAACCACAGGGGGGCCTGTGGCGGAATTAGCCTGCACCTCTACAGGGATTTTATCCCCATTGAGCTGAAGTATATTCTGATGTAAATCTAGGACTGAGTCATGAAGAAGTCACATCCCAGAAGAATGGCCTCTTGGATAGGGGCAGCCAGAACATTGCCGGAGTAAACATGCCCCCTCACCACGAGGGTTATACCCTTAACCAGAGGAACGTCCCGGGAAGGCCCCCCGAATAGTGCTAGAGCCCACCATCGGGAACCGGTGAGCGACGCGAGAGTAAAGATCCTCACGTATGATGGTGACCTCCGAACCAGTATCTGTAATGGCGGTTTCTAGTCTAGACTCACAATCACAAGGAACGGTTATTTTCCAACCACTTAATTATCTTTCCTCCTAAATCCCAATTAATCGTACTTTATTAACCCCCAAATTTGCCACATGGGGGTTATTAGGTGGATCCATAAGTGGAACCGGAGCCGAGGGGCCCGTAACAGTCTCGAGCACCAGAACACGGGGGCAAACGCCACCAAAAATAACTAAGAAACTATCACCGTGCAACAAATCCTCACCAAATTACACGTAGAAACCACACAGGCTACCGTTTTAGTTAATAACAATTTTTAGCACACTATCCCCTCCCCCCTACATGTTTTATTTGGAAAGGGTTGGGGAAACTTCCCGCTAATAACAACTCAAACCTCCACTGTCAAACTATCTATTCAATGCCAAATGCAGTCAAAATACAATTATTATACAATTATTACAACTATAGAAAAAAAAAAAAATTAAACAGCCGAAAGAGAAATAGTAAAAGAAACAGAGAAAAAATCCACGCACGGGGTCCCAGGAGGTTAGTCAACCACTAGCCACAAACTATCCGAGAAGAAAAATTTCATACAAAAAATAGATTGGCCAGCTACTTGTTCAAAAGTAAACTTTGATGTGTTTACCTACGATAATTAAAAAACAACAACAACGCCGTACATACCATTTATTAAATGCCTTCCTCATTTTTTGGGGGAACCTATACAAATGTACACTTGTCTTATTCCTTCTGTAGCATGTTGTACACTCATGAGCACGACACTTGCTATTCGAGGGCGATTCTTAACTGTAGCCCTAGCCGTATTAGAATTTTCCGTGCAAACAGGTCCGTGTTAACTGTTTGTCATTTTGACAGCATGACAAGCCAGCCACTAGAGGGCGAACTCTTACAATGGGGGACACTGAGATCGATGTGCCGCCTCGCAAGTCGGCTCTCCCATTATTTTTAGACTCCCTGGTATAGGTTAGCCAACTCGAGCCGTGTACTACGATAAATATACGAGTCCGTTATTGTAATACAATCCGGCTAATGATTTTTTTAAATTTTAAGACAAGAGTGATATTTATCGTAATACAAGCGCTCGAGTTGTTTTATCTTTTTACCCCGTGGTGAACGGGGTCTAGATCTTACTCACTCTCTTGTTGGCGCCTTTGTTGTTGTTGTTGTTGATGTAACACTAACTAAATGGACTATTTCTCTGTCAGTAATGTTAGGATTGTTCTGAAAATTGGGCAATATATACCTGATAATACTACGCAAGTCATAACGGAGTTAGAATTTAAAATTTGATCATGGTTTTCTTAAAAAAATGAGTTTATAAATGCACACAGCACAAATGTCAAGGCTTTGAGGAATATTTTAATAATACATGCTTCAAAGCCTGCAGCCACATGATTCGTATTTGTTTATACATGCACACAGCACCAATGTCAAGGTGTTGAGGCAGGTAATATTATCACATGCCTCAACACCTAGACATTTGCCCCTGCAGCCACAGGATTCGTATTTGCTGCAGGCCAGGGGTATGTCTCGCAGTGCGGACTTGTTCTCATAGTACGTATTTTAGCACTTTTGATGTGATTTGCGTCAAGAAATCTCCACATTTGGGAGCGATTGCTATGGATACACATTGTCGTGCACATGCAGCTGGCAACGCCATAGAAAAACATCGACCGCAAATTGCATGCAAGTCGTGTTTGTGTTATGTGTCCAGCTTCTAAATACTGCTTAAACGAGTTAATGTAAATAACTTCAAGACATGGCATGCAGTGACGTATTTACTGTGAAATACTATCATTATATATCACAATAATCAACGTCTTTGGTGTTGGATTATCGGGGATGCAGTGTGAGATTTATTTATTGTTCTTGCAGACAGAGCAACTAAAAATCTAACCAATAGAAAGAAAACAACAATAACCTAACAGTACAAATAAGGTCTTTTTATTTTCGTACCATTTTTACTTCTGTCTTCTTTTTCTTTCCTTTTTTTAGCTCACAGCAAACTTTTTAGTAATGTTTTTTTTTTATTTTAATTCCACTGTTCGTAATTTCTTGCTATCTGCAGATATTTGCTGCCTACAATCTTGCTAAATCTAAAGGCACCTGGGCAGTCACGTCATACGCCATGTCTAGCCGTGACGAATATTGGGCCGAGGCTACTGGGGCTTTCTACAGGTTTGACAAACTGCCTTATTCAACAACCGGTGGAATGAGCAAGTAAGCATTTTATCACCATAATAATACATGACGAATACAATAACAAACACATAAATATATTGATATCAACGTCAGATGTTTATTACGGTGACGTTTCGGTCTCCTTCCTAAGACCGTTCTCAAGCAAATTATTCACAAAAATTCACAATAACCGTACATATTGACAAAAAACATATTAAACGTCATGACGTGATAAACGACCAATAAAAAGCAATCTACGTAGTTTTTTGTCATCCAAACCTAGAAGACAATGCGATCGTGACGTGGTTTTCTGGCTACAGAAAAAAATAATCTTTTAAATATGACGCTACACCAGTTTCCGTTATATTCAACTGCTAATATAAACGTTGTATTAGAATTATGATTGAAACAAAATATTTTGTATAAATTCTATAATTAATAAACATAATTAAAATCATCCCTATTTAAGCCGCATTTAATCCATATAATTGTGTGTTTGTTATTATCGTACAACAACTAAATTCCATTCAAAGAAATGATAAATACAGTTTTACAACAAATTACATAAAGAACAAAAAAATGCTTTATAAGAATACTATACAGCAAACATACGGTTAAAACAACAAGAAATTGACCGGAGTTCATTTGACTATGGTAGCGTATTAGTATCATACAATATCAGATAAGTTTTATGCGCAATTGTGCATTCTTTGAAAGTGTCTTCTTGCCTTTCTAACAAGTCAAATATTTAACAGGTTCGCAGACATGTTGGCCAACAGAGCGTTCTTGAAACAACAAGACCCAGAGATTTACGCAGTTTTGGAGTACGTTTTCACCGAAAACCACCCAGAGATAAACGAACACGTTTGGCCGTGTATGTAAATCAAACCGTGCCTTCTCTTTTTACTTCTTGAGAATAAAACGGTCTTAAGGATTTTTAGTCAGAACAAATGTATGGACTTTTTATTTTCTCGAATATTGTGTTGTTTGTCACTTAATTACGAGAAGAAGAAAAAACAATTCTGATGAATCCATATTGTCGTTTGCATGTTTGTTTGTTTGTTTGTTTGATCTGCACTTAATCGTATTTCACTCATACGACAGTGTTGTTTGGAAATCTGGGAACCCTGATCGAACCACGCCGTGTCTCTCTGCAGTCAGTATACCCGTATACTTTCGAGGTCGTTCTTGTGTTCGTTTCATTCTCATTTCTTTATTTAATCAGAAAACAAGCACAGTGCAATAATGATATTGATGTATGTGTTTAATAGACAACAAAGATACAATTTACAATTTCACAACCAGTTCCATATATAATTATAGTTATATAGTTATATAATTTTGTCAAGAATAATCACACTGGCACAGTCGATAAATCATCTCATGTTCTAGATAAATTCTCAGAGACACGTTTCTAGATAGATCTGAATCTCGAGTTGTGCTGGAGGCGCATCTCGAGAAAAGGCAATACATGTAACATGTAAATTGTTATTTATTTTTGTATAAATGTAGAGAAAGAAAATTTTGCTTGCCTCGAATACCGGTGGAGGCAAGCAAATTTTCTTCCTCTACATTTATTCAAAAATACATATATGAAAAATATATAAATAAATAAATACACAGGCATATATAGCCGCATTTGTGTACAGAAATATAAAAGATAAATAGTTGTGTACGTGGATAATATACAATGTAGAAGTTGACAAGCATGATTTTATATTATATGAATATAATATTTATATATGTAAATATGTATAGACGTACATAAACATAGATTCATTCACAAGGACAAACACCCCATACTGAAATATACAACAAATCAAAATAATAATACTGATAATGCATTTACATGTGTCGTTTATTCATTCATGCGTTTGTTAATTTAGCGTTTGATCGATCCTTCCTTTCTCCCCTTCTCTAATCCGATCAATCGTGTGATTGAGTTTTTTGTTTGCTTGGGTTTTGACGGCAAAACTCATGTGTTTTCACACATATGACGGCTTCAAATCTGTTTCATGATGCCCCCTTAACCCAGAGAGCACGTGTCCACCGGAAGCTACCACCAAAAAATGGAAAAAAATGAGGAAAATTAACATTTGACAAAACAGAATTGTGTCTGTTATAGTGTTTCTCTACACCTAGAAATCCGTTTTGATATATCAGATATAATCGTTATCAGTATTCCATGCTTATCCTGACCCACTTCCAAAATGTTAGCCGACATAACTTGAGGACAACGCGGTCTAATTTGACTGCTTTTGGCACATTTGAGTCTGATTTGAGTGTGCTTGGGACTTTTAAATCATCGAATAGGGATTCAATTTCTTTTGTATCTGTTGTTGTTGTTGTGGTTTTTGTCGATCAAGTAATGATGGTTTGCTGGTTAGGTTCAGCACATTCTGACGAAAACCAGATTGTACAGAGCCCTACTGCAATTTCTGTGTCGTACTCAATCCGATGTTTTGTCGTGTTTCGGCCTGAAGGCAAGGCCTACCATCAGCTCTGAGCATTATTCGAGACTCTCGTGCTAGATTTCACCTCTAACGTTTCGACTTACCATTTACCCAAACAAATTACGCCAGTCGCTGTGTTTTTAATTATCATGTTTTAATGGATTTGACGAGCCTGTGATTAAACAAACTTTTGTGAACCTTTTTTTTCCACATTCATTTTGGATTATATTGTGACGTGTTTTATCTTTCAGTCTAAAATGTGGAACCCGAAAAACAAACACGGGAGAATCAGAAAGAAAATGGCTAGATATTACACACAAGCTTAGATTTGGGCTTCTCCGTCGTAAGACGAAGAATCCCAACTAATATTAGGTCCCAGGTCTTACGACGGAGGAGCCCAACTAATAATAGGTCCCAGGTCTTACGACGGAGAAGCCCAACTTATATTAGATAGCAGGTCTTACGACGGAGAAGCCCAACTAATATTAGGTCCCAGGTCTTACAACGAAGAAGTCCAACTAATATTACGTCCCAGGTCTTACGACGGAGAAGCTCAACTAATATTAAGTCCCAGGTCTTACGACGGAGAAGCTCAACTAATATTAGGTTCCAAGTCTTACGACGGAGAAGCACAACTTATATTAGGACCCATGTCTTACGACGGAGAAGCCCAACTGATATAAGGTCCCAGGTCTTACGACGGCGAAGTCCAACTAATATTAGGTCCAAGGTTTTACGACGGAGAAGCCCAACTAATATTAGGTCCCAGGTCTTTCGACGAAGAAGCCCAACTAACATTAGGTCCCAGGTATTACGACGGAGATGCCCAACTAATATTAGGTCGAAGGTTTTACGACGGAGAAGCCAAACTAATATTAGGTCCCAGGTCTTTCGACGAAGAAGCCCAACTAATATTAGGTCCAAGGTCTTGCGACGTAGAAGCCCAACTAGTATTAGGTCCAAGGCCTTAAGACGGAGAAGTCCAACTAATATTACGCCCCAGGTCTTACGACGGAGAAGCCCAACTAATATTACGTCCCAGGTCTTACGACACAGAAGCCCAATAAATATTAGGTCCCAGGTCTTACGACGGAGAAGCACAACTAATATTAGGTCCCAGGTCTTACGACGAAGAAGCCCAACTTATATTTGGTCCCAGGTCTTACGACGGAGAAGCCCAACTAATATTAGGTTCCAGGTCTTACAACGGAGAAGCCCAACTTATATTACGTCCCAGGCTTTACAACTAAGAAGCTCAACTAATATTAGGTCCCAGGTCTTACGACGGAGAAGCACAACTAATATTAGGTCCCAGGTCTTACGACGAAGAAGCCCAAC
>JAVFBZ010074582.1:0-16950 GCA_032466195.1 Katharina tunicata | reverse complement strand
ACACACACTCACACACACAAAATAGACAGACACAGAAGGTCAGTTAAAGTAGATGGAACGCTTAAAACGTTTCCAAGAAAATGGTGTCTTATTTTATTTAGTGGATAATGATCATATTGGAGACAAGTTTTGCAGACCCCTCGGTGGACAACTGCTGCCACATCGTTTGTGCCACCTTTAACTTTTTTCACAGTAAACATTTAATGGTGTGTACAGGTAAATAAAGTTTTATGCTCAACTCGTGATTTTATTTTAATAAATCTAAATTTTATGGAGGGTCCTTCATTATAACATGGAATGTCCACTGTACGGTTGTCTACTTAATTTGGCTCTAACAAGATAAAGAACACTTTCAGGCCCCTGATGAAAAAAATGGTCTCCCATCTACTCAGAATGGGGTGCCTGCGGAACTAGTTCTTTAGGTATCACTGTAGTGAATTAACCACTTTTTAACCACTGCTCGGCTGCTTTGACATTAGTATTGGGGTACTGTTTACATGTGTATTTGAAGGTATTGACAGCAGAGCTGGGCGTGAAAGCATGGGTGTCCCACTTCACTCGTGCGCCATCAAGCAGACAGCTAGTTTCTGCCGGTACCCTATTAATTAAACTTAAATTTTTCTTCACCTTGTTCCCATATATCGCTTATTCTAATCTGTCACCATTAAGCTGTACGCGCTGTGCTGAAGTACAAAGTATATAGCTCTGTATTATAATTCATATTCATGTATATAGAAACATAAGGGAGGAAAGCCAAGTTTTTGAAAATACACCCCCTCACAAAACACAAATATTTTCCAACATAACCCAAACCTTACGCCCTTGCCTTTAGTGAAAGATCTACATATTTGTATTTATTAAGTATCCAGAATGTATTGATTCCACTCATAAGAGTAGTATAACTCCGAATCCAAAATACTCAATTTGATATTAATTTTTGGGGCACTCTATTTTGCCATCATTGGGAGATTAATGTAAGAGATGACATGAAAGCATTTATAGGCAAGGGTCAGGGATACAGCATAAGCTAATGTGAAGACATTCAATTACTATTCCACACAGTCAATTACAATAATATGAAACCATAAAAGCTATATCATCTAAATAAACTACAATATATACAAACAAACATGTGAAACTAACATATAACAACAGAAGATAAATACTACAAGGCAAATAAACAATCTATCTCAACAGGATTATTTCATAAGTGGCTTTTAAGTCCATGGTTTAATAGTGGTTTTAATCTCTGTAATGCTATGGCTTCATTGAAGAGTGTTTTGCTAGGTCTATTGTTTCAGTATAAGCCAATATTACTTCAAATAAATCAATGAGTTTAACATCATTAAGTTTATCTGGTAGACTTGGTATGCCCTGAATATGTTGAAATCCGAGACAATTACATTACTTTCCAAACTGATTTTAACAACGAGAGAACTTAATCCCCTAAAACCACTCACATCAACTTTTAAACACTTTTCACTTGACACTTTTTACTCATAATATGTTTATGTCATTGTAATTTGTTGAAATTATCACGTGAAAATGATCTCTGAAATGATATTGAAACGTAGTGTCCAAAGGAATAAAGAAGTTGTTATCCATATGAAACCAGTTTTTTGCTTATCATTCCCAACTTCTAAATGCCACTTAAAGAGTTTAATTACTGACATGATTACAAATCTCACTGTTAGTAACTGTATAATTTAGCTTGCTCTTTAATTCTTGTAATACAGTCTTGCGAACAAATCGCAATCTTAATGGTCCAAATGACTGTCTTTCCATAAAACCTACGCTACAATCAACTCCCTTACACAAGTTCCTGTTCTAACACACTCTCGATATACATTAATGACTATCTGATTGACCTAAATCCGTCGCTTTTTTGTGTACAGTTAATGGCTATTTTACAAATTTAGGTACAACACTGAATACCGATGTGCAGATCTTTCACTAAGGAAGACAAAGACGTACAATTTTGGCAGTTTTGGAAATGATATATTGAAGAAATGAGAGGGGTGTCGCGTTTATTTAGAACACAGCCTCTCTTTATATATCTATTATTACACACTGACATATACTGTATACAACAATACAACTCCCATCACTAGATAGTCATGAACCGAGCCCTTGTGGCAATATCTCCATATCTGAGTGAAATTGGAATAGCCGCCACATGGATGTGATGGCTGTCTGGTCGCACTTAATGAGCGGATAACTCTGTATCGACACACTTAGAGTCGTCTCCCTTTAAAATAGAGTGGCAAGAGAGTATTTGACAAGACATTGTGGTATTTTGTTCTATAAAATATATAAATATCTCATTTGATGTAAATTTGCTGTCTAAACCTTGGTAAGCTTGGGACCTGGTATGTCGTCGTTTGAAATTGGTTTGCTCAAAATGGTACGCCAAAAAAGCCCAGAGACTTGAAATTCCCGAAAGACTTGTCATTTTTGTTTGTTTGTGACTTGCAGTTGCCCAAAACGTCTGCTTCACGTGGAAGATTTTGCTGGAAGTTCTGAAGGTTGTTGATTTTGACTTTGTAATCGCCAGATTTTTGTTCGTTACACTGAAGGCGTTTGATGGTAACTGTCCAAGGAGACGGCATCCGTGATTTTATTGCTTTAAATATAGTTTATTCACATTGATGATTTATTAATATTACGGTTTATTTTAAAACTATTATGAAAAATGATTAGTTTCTTGTTTAGACACCAAAACTACTATTTGGTTTAAATATGAAGTTTGCGTGAAAAACTCTTGCACACATGATGCCAAATTAAAATCATTGCAGTACCAGATCTTTCAAATTTTGAACCTGTCATCCCTGGTTCTAGATCTTTATTTGTTGGCGTTCTGTGTTCAGTTTTTACTGTGGCACTCATGTATAGGCCTCCTTTCAGTCAAAACTGAAAACAAATTTGAAATATGTAGGCCTAGTACAAATTTAGGAAAGATCACAACCTTAACTGAATTTCTTTACAATGATTGGACAACCTGGATCTTAGAATAAGCAAAGTTATCTGACTACATCTTATGATAAATACCGGAATTATGTTAAGCATATGATGCATGCAGTTCGCTGTGTTAACAAAAGTTCTATAACAGATTTAAAAAAAGTAGACAATATGCTGTTATGTGGGTCATACCTTGCATCTTGGCAATTTTCAAGTTTGTGACTTCTAATCTTGTACTGAAGTGACAACTTGAAATACAAAATAAAATATATATTTAATTGATTTTGAAGAAAAAATGGGGACATTGTCGGGAACAGGGCAACAAAATTTAAAACTGTCGCTGAAAATCAGGGACATCAGGTCATAATCACTTACTAGTTTTGATGCAGAATAAATCATAAATGTATTATTGCACTTCACATATTTACTCAGCCACCAACCAGGTCACAGAAACTAATTTTGGTTAAATAAAAACGTTGTAAAAATTAATATAATATGTTAGTATCGCCTGTATCTGTGAAAACTGAGTGTTGAAAGTTTTTGAAGCAAATTTTGCCAAAAATGTCCTCCATTATAAAGCTGTGTTTTGGGTTCAGAACCTTGGTATAGTTCAAAGCCGTTAAAGGACAACACAAATAGTAGAATTAAGTTATCAAATAGAGTACAAAAACCCACATGTGATTATCAGAACTGAAACTTTGTTATGTGATAAAGAACTTAGTTGAACTTCACCAGAATGAAATGGGTGCAAAGCCTTTTACATAAGGCTAATTAGAACATGTCATTTTCAACAAATTTTAGATATTTGTGATCAAAAGTAGTCCAAGGTGCTTACATTTTTATCATCTGAAATTAAAGCATGTAGTTTTTGTCCTGGGCCTGGCTCTCATTCAAGAAAGTATTTTTGTTTATGATCAAGAAGGTGCACTGTGGTGTACAATGTTCTATTTTGTATTGCAGTCAAGGAGGGTATAGATTTTGGAGTATTTGATGCATCATTGAAGTCATTTGAAGAGGACAATCTGGAATTGATTCCTTTAATTTTGTGAAACAGGCATTACATGTAGCTTTGATATGAGGAAGGTTATAATAAGTTTCACTTCAAACAAATGCACCTCTACACAAAATAATATATATTTTTGTGTAAATGTAGAGAAAGAAAATTTTGCTTGCCTCCACCGGTATTCGAACTCGGGTCTCTGGCTAGCAGAGCCAGCGCTCATATATATAGATATTTAGAAGACAAAAAACAAACCCAATAACTCCCTTAAGTTCTGTTCTTTTCTTTATATGTTGTTATCAAAGCCGTTTTCAGTGGCTAATTGTTACATTGTTATCAGATATCTTTTGGTTTATAAAGTGCAGAACAGGGCTCTCTTTTTCGCTTTGTTTGCCCTTGCAATTTAGAATTTAAATATATATATATTTATCAGTAAATGCGTACAAATTTGGCATAAATCAAAGTACTTGTGTGGATTAAAGATCATGGATTGGTTGCATAAGACCCAGAGCATGTTGTGTCAGTTAGGTCTCTGGTAAGCATTTCCATGTGTTTATTGGGGTAAATAAGCACCATCTTATACTTATCTATACTTCCATATAGATAAACACTTTTAGTTTATTAAGTGATGACATTTCAATAGCTATGTTACTATTATTTTACAATCTGAAATTGTGCCATGTGAAAAGGTCAAGTGTTAATGGGTGTAAATGCAAGGGTTTAGAGTGCTTTAATTGACACATATTTACCAGAGATTCACCTCTGCTAGAATCACTTAATCAATGATTAAGAGTCACTTGGTGCACAGAATTGACTACTTTTCCCTGAAAGCTAGACGTTTAATACAAAATGGCAAGAAATAAAAGGTTGGGATTGTCATGCCTTGCTTTGATTTTTGCCTTTGACCTCATGGTAGTGTCCTTTACCTATTCAGCTGGCGCCTGTGCGAAAGAGTCTTAAATAAGCCAATCAAATTAACCATGGACTAAATCTTTAATATAATGCTTATACTGAGCGCAATTGATACTGATGGCATAAGAGTATATTGCAACTGTAACTCAGGATGGTTTTAATAATTGTGTCAGGTGTGGATGAAATGGTGGTCTGAGAGGAGGTCACACCTACATGGGGCACCTGTTAACCTCATGTGTTTAATTTTCAAGGTTATGTTTGCTTCAAATATTATTTTATCCCAGTGTCATAAAGTTTGTGAGTGGATATGGTTGGGTTTTGGTGTGGAGTTAGTCATTTGTTCAAACACTCTGGTGGTACTTTATCTAACTGACCTGTCCAGGTTTTGTTTGTCCACTGATAATGTTCACTGACACTACTCAAACACTGGTCATTTAGGATTACAATACCTACCTGCTGGGGTCAACAATACAAACAGGACCTAAATTCTTCTGGGGAGACTAATAGACTAATCATTCAACTATTTTCATTTTTCTTGCTTTGGTGTTTGTTTTTTTTTTCCAGACAGGGAAACAATAAATCAGTTTGTTCTATCCGTAGAATGACCAAGTCTCTATATAAAAGCCATGAAATGTCATATCCTTAAGCCAGGTATTCCAAACAAGAATTTAAGCATATTCTGGAATTTGAATTTTGATTTCATTTTGATCAGTTCTTATGATTGAGATTCTCCTCTGAAATCAGTCTACAGTTTTGCATTCAGCTACGTATAAAAACCACCATGCTTTAGGTGTCTCTGGATTCCAAAGCTCGGCACCACGTTACATCTCTGGTGAAATACCTATCTCAAATCTGTCCCTGGGTGGTTAGCGGGAGCTTCCTGTGTCCAGGTGCTCTCTGAGCTAAGGGGCATCAGGAAGCTGATTTGTTGAGAGTGGTTTCTTTCACCCATTTGGCTGACACACCGTCATCTGAGTGAAATAACCTTTAGTATGGCGTAAAACCTAATAAAACAAAATCAATGTCCCTCAAACTTAAATATCATATGACCCCTATGTTATAGCATACATGGCAATGGGAGAGTTGCACCCTGTGTGAATATAATCATGTTAATAGCGATGAAATAAATCGTGTTCACAGTGTGATTGGGTTGCAGATATTTCTTGCTAAGTTGGGACCCAAATCTGAGGTCAAGAAAATTTTGGGTTGTATTCAATAAGGACCCCTCATTCTTTGGGTGAGACATAGTTACTTCTCATTATTTTCGTTTTTTTGGATAACACTTTCTGATACTGAACAGATTCTAGTTCAGAACATTTTGCAGGGAATCGAACCCACAGCCATAAGAGTCAGGTAAAGGTCGGATGGCTGAGTGGTTTAGGCAGTCGGCATTTACTGCTGGTGCTGGCGACTTGGTGCCTGATTCTGAGGGTCATGGGTTCGATTCCTGAAAGGGTCTCAGTCTGCAAAATGTTCTGAACTAGAATCTGTTCAGTATCAGAAAATGTTATCCCAAAAAAACAAACATACTGTTAACGGTCATTTTCTAAACGACACAAAAATATTTCATAGTGACTTGGTCTATGCGTTACCTGATGCTGTCTTTGATGTTCAGTGGCTGACTTTCTATACTGACTTACTTGTGTTGTTCAAAGTAGCATTGAATACCAATACGAGAAACATCTTGAAAGTGGCTTATAAATCCTTTTATAACATGAAGAGCTTTTTATTACATTTTGGTGACCCACAGACCTGGGTGGTATCACAGTTTGTATGATACATAGTTGAAACAATATACATTCTCATTCAAATGTACCAGTATATCACAGTAAATATGTCTGAGAGTAAACAAATATCTGTCCTCTTCTGACCTCCTACTGGGGAAGTGTGAGAATTAGTTGAGTATCTTTCTCCCTCCATTGCCTGGAGAGTTACATGTATGTTATTGTTTAGTCTGTTTGCTAATAAACACATGGTTGTAATAGGTTTATATAGTGCTGAAGTTAACAGAGGTGAGGCATGGTGTCAGACAGTCAGCCATGGCGAATGTAACTGTTTATAAGAACACTCAGTCTTTAAACTGGGGGTAAATGTTCATCATGCAGGCTGTGAAAAAGGTTATTGTAACTACAAGAACTGTTTTTAAATCTGCAAACTATCACCCAAAAAATTGTAACTGTTCATTAATCACTGTTTTAGTATTAATTGATGATGGGTTTGGAAGGAGGGAGAAGGGCTGGGGATAGACGTTTGGACTCACTTAGCTCTTTATGCCCAACAAATACTTAAATTGGGTTACATATAGGCCTACCTATTTGCGTAGCATCAAGGCCTTCTAAAGTTATACATTTTACCTGAAAACTAATATATCTAGTTATGACGTTTGTTGGAGCTGGAGGGTACATACTACATGGTTTGGTAATAGTCGAGCTGCTTTATTACCATGAGAGCCAATATGTGTGCAAATATTATGAAAAAATGTGCACCAGCCAATCTTTATAGTTGGAAATGTACTGATTGTTTTTTGCTGTATACTGACAAAATACGAATGGCTTACTTATGTCGAGTGTTTAACGTCGCACAATTTGCATGAAATGTGCCAGCCATTTCAAAGTGTTTATATTCTTTACTTTATTGTATATGAGGTCATTGATAAATTTTCCAGGTGCGTTTATTCTTTATGTAATTCTGTGTGACGGCAGATTGCCAAGTTCGTATTAGGTTGCACATGCACCTAATACAAAATTCTATGGTAGCAATTGACCAATTTGATTGCAAACAAAATAGTCTGAGGGTAGTAAATTACTTATGATTTGTAAACAAAGGCGCTTGATAGGCCTAAGTTCATCATAGAGAAGTCTTCGTTATTAACATCTGTGTACACCTGTGTCATTTTAGGATGTCTGTCATGGTTGTGTAACTAGACATATTAATCAATTGAGATTTATATTTGGTACTCAAATCCTAGGGTTATTTATCTCCAGAATATATATGACGCCCCCCAAGCTCTTCAGGTAAAAATGACAGCTTAATACAATCATTGAGGAGATAAATGATTTACCTGTTTACAGACTAGGAAAAAACCACATTAAAGACATTCTCACCTGCATTGGATGACCACCACTTGTGGAATTTCCTCCCGATTTAAACCAATCTGATGGGAGAATTTCCGGACTGTATTAAACAAAACGTGTCAGATATGGTGTCTAGGTGTGTTAGACGAAGGTTACCTTCAATTCAGTAACAGTTGAGCAGTATAACTCTTACACCATTATTAAAGTGATAAATGACTGCATCTGAAAACGAAACTTTGTTTATGATTCAGTGTGTTTTCTGAATGGAATGATCTGTTGTAATATGTTTATTGCAAAACTGTTGTCAGAGTGGCTCTTCAGAATTCTTAGCTGAGAAGAAAGCACTTGACACCCCTACAGTATAACAAAGGTTTCAACTGGGGTAAAGGACAGTTCTGACAGTTGTTAAAAAGAAAATGAATGGCAAGATGTAGTCATAGCATGTCCATTGAAAACTGTCTTCTACATTGAAAACATGTTGAGAGAAAGTTATAGTAGTTTTGCATTTAAGGCCGAAGGGAATGAATTTTGTTTGTGCACCAGTTTCCCTGTGCTTATCCTATAGACAGATTGACAGCCTTTAATACCTGGATAAAAATTTGGTCGTTCTACCATAAGCCTCTGTAGCTCAGACGGTTAGGGTGTTGGCCCTGCTAACCAGAAACACGCGTTTTAATCCCGTTGAGGCAAGCAAAATTTTCTTTCTCTACATTTAAACAGAATATATAATTTTATAGAAGTGTAATTTTCAGGAAAGTGCCTACTCAGCACTGATATATCTTTATTGTTTCTGTCTGATAGAACTTTTACACGCGTCATACTTCATACTTGTATCTTTTTGTCTTACTTATCTTGTTAAAGCGGAATTAAGGTAACCACCCCTCCACCCCACACCTGCATCTATAGGTGATATTGAATCAACTGTGCAACTTTCCTGACAAGATGTCAAAGCTGAATAAATAAATAAATAAATAAACAGCAATATTCCCAACATCCATTTTAAAACAGTTTTTTCATGCGAAATAATGGATTTGGATATGTCTATAAAAATGTTCTCAGCAGTTTTTCAAACAATAAATAACTATAAGTAATCCCAGGTATTTGAATTTCTTTTTTATAATTTGAACAATCCAATGCTTAGTACACATTAATGCCACATTCCTACGTTTCTTTCTACCCTGGAATAATTCCAGGATTTTTTTCTTGCTTGGATAGTTGAGAACGCATGTTTGCAAGATATTCAGGAGAATCTTTGTGAATCTGTTGGGAATAAAGGGCATCTGTAGATGTGCAGTTTGTAGTCACCCTGTGGGTATTACAAGTATCATTGATGTAACACTGACTACATACGTAACCTATCTCTAACCCTAACTCTCCGGATATGGATACCTTAGGGAAACCAGACAAATGTTAGCCAATGAATGTCATTCACCAAGGGAGACATCTCAGATTATTTGTTTGATCTTATTAAAGTTGCTTTGGTTGATCTGGTCATAGCAGGAACCATACTTTCTTATAAAACTATCATTTTGATTGAAGTTTTAAAGAAATACATGTCTTTAAATGATGTCGCCTGGATTTTACAAGATGATTTTTTTATCCAGAAAGAAGTGAAAGGGAAAACTTGATTTTGAGAGATTTTTCTCCGTGCTCAGTTTGGCAGCTAGAGTACATTTTGTCCATTTATATACACTAGACTTCAAATAAAGTGATGGTATTATTTTGTGCAGATGTCCGTCTGTTTGAAACTCCGCATCACCTTGTCCAGGCCATAACCTTACAACGAAAACATTACAGAAGTTAAATGATTCTTTGCACAAATACCACTATTGTCCAAGGGATGTGTCATGATCTAAATGTACATGTATATTTTTGTATAAATGTAGAGAAATTTTTTTTTGCTTGCCTCCACCGGGATTCGAACTCTAGTCTCTGGCTAGCAAGGCCAGCGCTCTAACCGATTGAGCTACAGAGGCTCACGGTAGAACTAACAAATTTGTATCCAGGTAAAGGCTGCGAATCTTTCTCTACAGTAAGCACTACATGTATACCTATGGTCATTTGGCCAAGGTCAAGGTCAGCATAGCCCATAATGCTAATATCTTGTATGGGGCATAACTTTAAAACAAAAAAACTTTCTAGAAGCATTGCACAAATGTTCCATATGTCTAAGGGATGTGTCAGGACCTTAACCCTAGATCATACAAGAAAGATAATTGGGCCAAGATCAAGGTCACCATAGCCATTAATGCTTATACATGTACCAGGTCAGGGCAATAAATTTCAACCCAAAAATTTGTACACATGTGTTCTTTTTGTCTATGAAACAAGTTACACTGACATCTCTAACCGTAACTGTATGGATATTGATGCAAAGGAGAATCCAGACAAACATTCATCAATGAATGTCAGGCAGCTCCGATCCTTCTTTAATGTCTTGCTGATTTTGTCATGGTAGATACATGAACCATACTTTGTTATACTTTTGTATTAGTATCAATTTGTTTGTCTTCCAGATATGTCTGAAATGTAACATTAAGACTTCAATGAAATGACTTGGATTTTACAAAGTGTTGGTATGATCCAAGAAAGGTATGACATTTTTACCGAACTGTTTTTCTCCTGAAATCGTACAATAAGACCTGACTTTACAAACATTGTTTATAGTCTCATCACCTGTGGGCCATACAAAACCATAAATGGTACTTGGGCTATTTCATTCACCCTGATGAAGACAGTTTTGAAATATTTTTCAGTTTTTGTACGTTGAGATATTGCCTTTTTTTGCTGCTTGAGTGCTTTAGCAACATTTCATATTGAAAATATATACAAGTCAGTTTTATAAACTTAAATCAAATCTCTTTGGAATTTAGTTAAAACAGTTACAAAATAAACGAGATCTAAGAAACAGATAACTACAGATTACAAATATATACAAGTCCTTGATACCAAATCTTTACCGTATATCAAATCTCTTTGGAGTTTAGTTAAGACATCTGTGTTATTAATTAGGAGATATTACCAAACATTTATTTACAAATTACAAGTACATTATTATATAAATATAAGCTTGTAACTTACACCAAATATCCTTTCGATACCTGTTTAAATAGTGTAATAAACAAGGAAATGAAAAACATACTATTATATATTACAGACTCATATATGTATATTTTTGTCAAGAGTAATCATATATATATATATATACATTTATACAAAAATATATATAGGTTTTGATTAGTCAATATCCCTGTGCCAGTGTGATTTCTCGTTATAAAAATATATATGTATTTTTGTCAAGAGTTATTACATTGGCACAGGGATATTGACTAATTAAAAACGATAAATCATTTCATGTTCTAGATAAATATGGAAATAAGTTTCTAGATAGATTGTATCTCGAGTTGTTCTGGATAACCTAAAACCGCATCTTGAGAAAAGGCAATACATGTAACATGTAAATTGTGAAGAACATATGTGGTGATTATGTAACACACATAGATATTAAGTTATGGGTTTAAATATACAAAACCTGAAAAAATGTGTCGTTTAGAGTTAGTAATAAACCCATTAGTCTATCAATGAAGATGAGGGCAGTTATGGGTTATCTGATACAGACGGAAGGAAGTTTCGTCTCAACCAATAGGACCTTGAGAGTTTTGTTCGTCTTACAAGTTCTGGGAGAGAGGCTTTATCATGTTAGGTACAAGGTTTTGATATTCCTGTATTACGAGACTATATACAAGTACTTAGTATAAACTTAAATCAAATCTCTCTCGTGTTTAGTTTAACTAACTTATTAAGACACCGTTGTAATAAATGATAAGATCTTAAAGGTATTTTAGAGAAGTTAGTCAGTTTTGTTGGAGTAGTTATTAACTTTTGTGCAAATATATTCCTTTTTTTTCATACCAAAAAGTGGAAATGTATTCCTTTTTTTTCACATCAAAAAGTAAAAAAGTAGTTTCTATGTTGTGGTGAGTACTAATGTCAACTGGCAAAAAGAGAGACAGAAGAAATGTAGGAAATGTTGATTATTTCCTGGGGGACAATTAATGCCATATTTAGAGATGACACTCATTCCTCTATGCCCTGACGATTGTTGTTACTGTTGTAATCTGATTGAACTGAGATAGTTACCCAGACTGGGTCATCTTCTTTCTATCCTAGAGTAAGCCCTCCAGGGGATGAAAACCATGTGCCGCTCAGAGCTGAGTAGACACTAACTGTATACCAAAGGTTGAGAATGTAATCTAGTCAAGCTGGCTGATCATTGTGGATCAAGGGTTAGGGCATACTAGTTGGTAAATCTCATGTAGGGTAGTTGGTAGAACAGCTACATGAAAGTGATTCACAGAGCCAGACATGAACCAGAACTGAAAGCTTTCATCATTATAATAGTTTTGTTTAGTGTAAGCTGACTTGGTTTTATGAAGCCATCCCAAGGATTCCTGGCACAAAATAAAGTTGTAAACTGGTACATTGAAAAAAATTGCATGTTTGTTTGTTTGATTGGGGTTTAACGCTGTACTCAAGGTTATTTCACTTATATGAAGACGTGCCAGCCCAATTAGTGTCAGTGGAGGAAACCATACAAGACGGGACAAAATATAACATAACATTAACAAAACAGGACACCACAACCAATCTGCACCCTGTGCCTTTTAAAGATCAGAGGGCACCAGGTCACAGGAGGCTCCCACCCAACCACTCGCTAAAATATTGCATGAATAATATTTTCAAAAGAACTATGTAGATTGAAGTACTTGCTTGTCTCAAAAGGGATCTGGAACCAGATTTGGTTGACGTTCATGTACGAACCAACTGTCCTTATGATAATACCATATCCATTCAGATAATAAATAAAAAATGCTAAGATCTTGGGCTACACATGCCATTAATATTTCAAAGGGAAATCAGCCATTTGGGTAATATTTAATATTTCACCTTTATGCTGTGACCATCTTGAGGCATCTAAGCATTTAACGAATGTGGTTAAATGAAGTGTGCATGGTAAACCTATATATTAATTTCTTTACTCAAGTTAGAAATTGTTTCTAGACATTGGACTATGGTCTATAGTCTATTTCTTTACAAGTCTAATTGTAAAGAACTGTTTATTCCTAGCTGCATACTACAATGTATTGCCCATCTAAGGACAATGTTAACCAGTGTTTAGATTTATAAGACAATACCTGTAAATGTTAACCTTGCTGTCACCTTTAAATATATTGATGACCTTTGGATTATAATATAAAATCTGCTTGTGATGGTTTATTGGCAGTAGTAGTTAATGTATGGACATGTCTCAGACATTAAAATCTGTTTGATTATTATGGACTTGTGTTTTATAGTCATCAAGCTCGCCATCTTGACTACTATGTAAATTAAATTAAATAGACCTGTGACATTTATGATCGTCGGAAGTTGTAAACAACAGAAAGACATGATTTCAATTCTAGCAATAAAATATATGTGCCACAAAGATATTACTTTTCGCTCTGAGAGATGATGTCCATTCAATCTAAACAAGTCATGGATCCATTTAAGTAACACATTGGCATATTTTTCTTTCTGCTTACCCGGAATAGGTTCTTTCCCCACTGTGGACCTTAGGTATAAAAGGGAGGTTTTCCGGTGGCTGCAGAGTTCGCGTGGTGGTTTTTACAAGGTTTCTTCCCGGTTTTCCATCATACACCGGCAACGCAAGTTAATAATTAATAATAAGTCGTCATATAGGTGAAATACTCTTGAGTACGACGACGACGCCACCAATCAAACAAACAAACAAACAAACAATCTTTCTGCTCACTACATTTGGACAGGTGCTTGGGGCATCAGGAATCCTATCTGTTGAGGTGTCCTGTTTTTTGTCCTGTGGTGTCTGGAAAGTGCTGTTAACGGTGGTTTTCTTCTTCTATTGGACTGGCATGCCTTCATATGAGTGTTAGAACCATAAGTTCGGCAGTAAACACCAATCAAACAAATGCACACCACATGTCAATGCACCTGACAGTTTGATTCCATCTGGCAGGTAGTCAAGATGCGTCAAATATTTATGCAGTGCTTGCCCAAATTTCCACCTACATTTTTTTCATAGTTAATCATTAAGCTACTTAATTGTAATTTTTGTGGATTTTCATCTATAGAGTAAAGAAAGGCAAACTTGATTTACTATCCTCTTTTCATATTGTAAACCCTTGGCATGACTCCCTTGTTCAGTCTGAGATAATCAGAACAATAAGACATTTTTTTTGTGGTGTTGAACAGTGTGAATGCTGATAAAAAAATTTATTTAAATTAAAGATTTTTTGTCATGTTACTTTAACAATGGTCCATGTTAAATATGTTTTTTGTTGTTGTTGCTAGGATGAAAGTCATTAACAAAAATAGCGATGAGAGAGTCTTTCTGTATGGCACGGTTTCAGGTTGAGGACAGTTTGCTACAAGCTTTGGCATACTGTCTTTGATTATTACTGGAGCCTCTGGAGGAACCTAATTTTACCCTTGAGCACGGCTTTAACCACCAATCAATCAAAACAAAATGTTTTTAAAGGATTTTGTTAGGCCAGAATTGCAGCTTTTTAACATTAAATTCCTCTGGCCATCTCTTTTTTTTGTTTGAAAGAACTCAATGGGTGGTCTGTGGACAAATAAACAAGGTGTTATTGCTTATAACATAAGGTGAACCCTGAGCGTTCAGCTCTGTTCAGTTCTTATTCATTGTGGTTATCTATTATGTAACACAGCCTGGACGCGTGGGTGGGCTCACTAGGCTGTTACGCTTCCTTCAGACAGGATGCCAGATTTACATTACTACTTAATTTCTAGTCATATTTGTGAGCAGAAACCTTCCGTCAGAGGTGACGCAAGGATTACTTCATTGAGGAAATTGACCTTTATTCTGGAAACATTGTAGGACTTTGTGAGGCATCAGGTTCACAGGATTTAGGGACTTGTCTGAATATGCATAGATTTATTTCCAAGAGTAATTAGCAAAGTTTCACTTAATTTTACAGCACGTTGCATATTTGTTTTCACAGAGCGTGATAATTTCCATGGCAAGTCAATTTATGCTATTTTGGATACTAATGATGAATATTATGTATATACTGATAGGCTCAGTATAGTAGAGTTAGAAAGAGGTCGGGGGAGGGGTCTTGCTCTATATTTTTTCTGCTTTAAACCCAATCCTGGATATGTTTTGGATGTCAAAATTTGCCAGTGACTTTCGAGAGTCGGAATCCCCCATTCATACTGATCCCACTGGAAGATTCATTGAGCGAAATATTGTTTAGTGTGGCCAGTGTATAGTATTAACCCCAACAATATATATTTTTGTCAAGAGTAATCACACTAGCACAGGGATATTGACTAATTAAAGTCGATAAATTATCTCATGTTCTAGATCAATTCTCAGAGACAAGTTTTAGTGGAGCAGATAATTTTTTCAAGTTCCATACCTGCAAGTGCTATAATCAGATTATTTTGAAAAAGATCTTCAAAACTTTGTATGCTTGCATGAAGATAAAATTAGATTCAGTATGAATGAGCATTAAGTATCAGGTGTAAAATTACAAACAAAATCTTGTTTGAAGTGTGAAAGATCAAAGAACGTTACCTGTTAATTGTATCTTCTCTTACTCAATGTGTCTTAGATAAGAACATGATCAACTCTCGGGTGTCCTCTTTACAAGGGTGTCAGTTTCCTCTCACCTGTGGCTGGTTACTCTGTCATTCTTTAAATCTCAGGTGTGATAACTTACCTGTTTCATCATAGTAGGGAAGTTTCATAGTAATTGATATTAAAAACAATAAAATCAAGCCCATAAGAATTGGAATTGTGTTAGTTTTTTTAAGTGAGATAAATCTGAAAAGATACCTGTTGATATGCCAAATGAAATTTCAATTAAACTCAAATTTGTGGGTTTCATTTAGTGAATATGTCAAAAACATAAAAAATGTATTGTAAAATATATACAAATATGAGACCAAAAATAAGTTTTACTGTCCTGTGGGTCTCGTCTGCTAACTTGTCAATAAGACTGTGATCATCTTGGAACATCAAAGTATGATAATAAATAAAAATGCGTAATAGTAAACAAAAAATCAATAGGGTTTGTGAAATTAGAAGAGTATTTATCGTAGCAGAGCAAGTAAAGCCTGGTGTGGTCTTGTCCATCAGAAAGTTGTTTGTAGTTTGATACCTGGACCTTCCCCTGTCATTACCTACTTCCACAGGTAACAATAGCAGGCTTACCTGGTGGCCAAGGTGTTTATTGGGCAGAGTAAGAATCAAAGTGAATCTAGTCAGCTATGAGAGTATGATCTCAGGTAACTATTAGAAGAGCAATGAACAGGTGTGATAGATTCTATTTAGGAGAGTGACAGTGTGTCTGTAATGTGAGAGTACTTTCTGTTATAAAGGTAAGGCATACGTTCATAGATAAACACCTCCATTCATTCTGTTCAGTTGTCAGTGCCTTAGAGCTATCTGCCCGTTTTTTGGGTATGTTTATGTATTCTCAGTCAGTTTAATTGATTGCTTTTTTAGCATTGTACTCAAGGTTATTTTAGCTATATGAAAGTGGCATACCACTTTAGAAACAGCGAATCTGATATCACCATAAGAATGGGAATTATCTATATATCCAGCCATACTTGATCGACCTGGTTGTTCTATTAGCCAAACTGCTAAGTCTGATTTCTTTGCCTACAATAGTACTGTACTGTAGGTTGTCTGGGATTTCTTGGCCCTCTGGCTAAGTGCGATATGTTTTCAGATAATATTCATGCTGTCATACTTACACTGAAGGAACGTTACATGTGTATCTTTTCAACAGCAAGAATGCTGAAGTGACTACACACTGTATGGTTGTGTAAAGAGTCGCTGTCTACTGTTGGAATACATCGCCGTTATATAAGTGAAATGACCTCGAGTCCGGAGTTAAACACCAATCAATTGATCAATCTGGGGCTTATTGTCATTGTGGAGGTAATGAACAC